>JH430584.1:33902-46137 GCA_000239455.1 Strigamia maritima | reverse complement strand
TGAATACATTCAAAAGTTGCAGGAAATAATAGCAAATACATACCAACACATGATGGCACACATTTTTGATTTAAGAAGACGTACTCAACTACATTTGGACCCTGACATTAAATTTACCAAATTTAAGGTCAATGACCTGGTATGGCGAGACAGTCATGTTCTAAGCAGCGCTCAAAAAGAAATTTCAGCCGCTCTTTCGGATCAGCGAACAGGACGGTATGCTATAACCAGGATTCACCAAGGTGGAGCCGTCGAATTGAAACGATTAGCAGATAATGTTCGTTTTGAATCAATACATGCATCCGAATTATCCCCCTATTTCCCAGAATTTAAACAAGAAATTTGGACAGAAGATGACGATGTAGATCTTCCAGCATCTATCACGCTTGATACCTTGCAGGAAATTCCTGCAGAACCAACAGAAAAATGAGATTTTAAGAAAGAAACAGACTACAAAGTTTGATTTCTCTTCACAAAAATTCATTAATATAATAAAGCTAAAAGATTTGGATCTTTTATCTAAAAATGCGGGGAAATGGAGAGAAAATAAAAAGGAATCAGAAAGTGAAAGTCAAAAACTTAGAAAGAAAAATAGAGAAACATGACCTCGATGTCGATGAGTCATCTCAACTAGTAAACAAGAGTGACAGTGGTCAAGTTGATCAGTCACTACAAACAAAAAAAAACATTACCAGAAAATCCACAGAAAAAACCTAGAGACGAAAACTTTCCAAAATTTCGATACGATCTACGAAGTAGATCGAACCGAGAATGTCATCTTGTAAAAAGCGGAACTAAAGCCAAGATCCGTCACCAGAAGAAGATGATACCATATGACGTAACGCGTACACATTACGTCACCCAGCGACCAATCACGAAGCAAGTATCTGCAACTACTTATGTAGTAGAGACGTCACTTCCATCCCGTCACTAACTTAGTAGCAGACAGCAGAGAAGAAGGTAACGCGAAACTTTTTCTTCACCATTGATTCAATTTTGAAATGGCCAGTTGCGAAACGCCTGGAGACGGCGATCGTACCGAAAAAACAAGAAAATTTCAAGCAATTCACGTGGGCAGAACAAGTGGAGGACGAGGACAATCAAATTAAAAAAGAAACATCTTCCTCGGTAATGTAAAAATTCAAAGAAAAATCGCAACTAATGATCTAACGATAGCTAGAATCATTATTCCCCTTTGAACTGACCAGATTCAGATAGAACGAGTCATTTCCAATCGAAACAAGTTATTTTTCTTTGATAACTTTTTAAAATTAATTAATTAACGGATTTTTTTTGATTTTTTAACTTTTCTTTTACAAAGTGGCCGATTCATCACTTAGTGACGTCATCGCCCGCATTGTAAAAGGGTGTCACCATGACAACCTCGGATTAGACTTGAAATAGCTAAAACTATTTATTGCATTTACTTCCCCTAATTTTTACAACTTGTTGTATTTTCAACAAACATTTTTTTTGGTATCATGTTTGACCAATCAACCCATTACTGTGTTGACAATATCGAATTAACAAGAGTTTTATTTATTTTTTTTAACTATTTAGATTAATCTGATTAAAAGCGGATTAGGCAAACTGTCGGAAGACTTTGCGGTTAGTGCCCGAATATTTCGAGGAGCACTCCCACAAGAAATTTGCCAGGAAATTCCCTTTTCATCCCGAAATTGGACCGCCCGAAAAATATTTTTGAAAGCCGTATTTTTGCGATGGGGATCTAAGGACCGCATTTGGAATTTTTTGTCGCCAGAAGACAAAACTTCTTTCCGTCGATGGGTATTTAGACGAGACCCACCAGCGCCGCTGTGGTCTCCAATGTTGGCCGATCGTTTTCCTCACACCCCCGAAGAACTCGACGATTATTATGCATTTTTCGACAATGATATGGAGGGAATCCAAGGCCCCTTTTGCGAAAGATTACCGTCAAACTTCAGCAGCGACAGAAAACCACATTAAGAGAATTTCAAAACAAAGCTCTTATTTCAAAACGAGAGAAAGGAGGAATGGAACGCTTATGGCCCTCCTCCCAGTACGAAATGCACCAGCTAGGAATGGCGGGCATTTTGAATCAGCATTATGATATTGCAACACCCGAAAACAGCATTTCAACTTTGGAAGACCGACCTACTAATTTTCAACCGCCTGTATGTGTGAGAGACGAGCGTTTCTACCGAGACAGCGGACATAGAAAAAATTCGCATCAACGTCGAGCCATTCAAACCGAAATTCGACAAGAAGCAATTGTAACCCGAATTCGAGAGCACAGAGAGGTGGTGCAGTCCATGAATATGGATCCACCAAGTCCACCCTCGCTGCGCCCTTCAACTGTAACGTCGGATACCGAAAATTGGGACGACATCCTCATTATCGATCCCCTTCCCAATGACGAATCTCCACTCCCGTCTCAAGATTCCACACCCATTAAAGCCGAAGACCTAATTGCCGCCGGACCATCGTCAGCACCGCAGTACAGTGAACCCTGCACTTCGCACTCATTCACCAAGTTATGAGACGACCCGTTTACTCTAAAAAACCAAACCCCCTATGAATGCAGAACTCCACCTGCTGGAGAGAACACGCAAGAAGATTTGGATGTCCCACTGCCGAATTTGATTGCTCCCCGTTTCGGAGACCCAGTTCGAATGGAGAACCTCCCTCCTCGAGAGTACTTTTTTCAACAGTGGCATTCCGTAGAACATTTGCCTCTTGACGCTTGTCAGGCAATGTTGCAGTCGATCGACGAGTATGCCGTCGCTCAACTGCAAGAAGCAATTAAAAACTAGCGCCGCGTCGCTTACGCCTTTTCTCACCGTCCTGCGATGTCAGACAAACAGCAGGATCGAAGCAACAACCGTCTCCAGAGTCAGCTTCGACCCGGTCTGGAACGACTGCTCTTCCCGGGAGTTTTTCCCACCGACCGTCTCGCCTTCGTCACCGTAGCACTAATTCAGCAGATTGCACTTGGAATTCCAAGTGACTGCATTGAACAGTGGCGCTCGATATTGTTGTGCTCTGCCACCATGCGGTACGACCTGACAGATCAACTTTCCCGCACCACCGAAGATTCCGTGTCCCGTGCATTGAAGCTCCGTCGCGAATGGCAACAACGGATCGCCGCCAACGCTCACGCGCAGCTTCACACTGTCCCCACCGGACACCCAACCAATTTTGGAACCACGAATCCCACTTCTACTCCACCAATGCGAACTGCCATTTCTGATTGTCGAGCCTCACCATACCACGCGATGGATCGGAGCGACACCATACTGCCAAACGCTAGAAAACCAAAAGTAAACCCTCCGCAAATATTAAGTCTCGACTTGGACCGCGAATTTGTGCATCTCTGCCAATCTCACCTAACGATGACGCCCTTCGAACCGGCGCCTGCCCCAGAGAGCCAACCTTGCAAGGAAAGCGGACCACTCGACAGCGAAGCCGTACGCCGCCACCCCCGCCTCCCTTGTCAACTAGAACTTCTCCACCGACCAGGATGGTCATTTCTCCCGCCTCTTCGCAATGCTCTGTAGTTGAAGAACATTCTGCACGGCGAACCCTTTAAACAGTCTACCCTCGACTACAATTCACAGTCACGACTCGAATTTTATTGAACGATAACGAACCTCTTTGCCGACGAGTGTTTGCCTGGTTAGAGACTGCCATTCGAAGACGGACGCCGTTACAAACACATCAACGCCTTGTCCGAGCTCGCCGAACTTCGTCGAGTGCCACTTCCCGGCTCGCCATGAATTACGATTATGACGAATTCGCCAAAAATATTCAACGCGTGTGGTTACACGTGAATCCAGAACTTCCATCTGAGACCTCCTTCCCATCCACTCAACTGTGCATCGTCAACGAATGTGCAGATCAACCGACGACGGCACCACAATGTTCATTAAAAGATTGTGAACATTTTTATTGACTTCACTGCAAGTCTTCGCTAAATGCGGGGAAGTGCAGTGACCAAAAACACCCATTTTTAGTACTGAATAAAACCTGAGAAATTAAGTATTATTGTTTGATAATTTTTAACTCTAATTAGTGTCAAAAGTGTGCCAGACACTTTCCCCCCCTCGGTTACGGCACGCCCATGGGGTGTTGCCTTAACAACTCAACTGAATTTTGCACACGAATTTCAGGGGACCATGCGATCTGCGCATGCGTCCCAGTGCAAATCACTGATTTGCACCCTCGAACTTGACTCTTTTTCTCTTTGCCTTTGACGTGATCACATCATCAACCTCTGCTCACCCCAGACTCGTTGATTTGTGATATTTTCAAAGAGGCACAAAAAAGACTCAACTGAATCATCGACCAGTTACTTGTCCAACTAGGAACGTTGGACACGGTAAATATAAGTCAGTGTGTTTGATTTTCCGTGGTTTGACTCGATCGAGGTCAAACTGCGAACTACAGAGAGTAAGACCGTGGCATACGAGTCTTACTTTCCCGCCAAGAGCAGTGACGATTGAGAAGGACGACGCAGCTAGTTTCCCGCCAAAACTCAACCGACGCCCGACCCAGTAACTTTCTAGTCATTAATCTCTTTTATCATTTTATTATATTTGTTTAACCATGCGAATAATATTCAGTTTGATTATAGTTTGTACTTTAAAAAAGTGTGTTTTAATATATTTATAACTTTGTCTTGAAATAAAGATTGCGTTTAAATTTGAAAAGCGGATGAAACAAGTCTTAACTTATTTCATCCCAACCTTCGCAGATTAGAGTAAGTTCCTTTTTCATAACCCCTAGACACCAGCCACGAGTAAGCCTGTTCAACAGCATCATCTCGCGATTCATAATTATTTGAACTCGCGGACTTTTACTCATTCTATTACCATTTGCAGCTATTTTAGTGTTAGAAATCGTGATCGCGACAGTATCAGCCTATCTCTGGCTACAAAAATGTGTTATTACAGTGCAATGGTGCCAAATTTACAGTTTACAGTGTTGCTGGCACCTTCCCGGTAGTAGCCTGGAGTTGGAAACACTTGTCCTGGAATCTTGATCTCAGCTACCACTCAAGTTGATTGTGGAACTGGTAACCATAGGTGAAATTAGCCCTGGTATTTTTGCAGCATGCAATATGTTCTTCCCACACATCTCAAAGATCCAAACCCATGATGACTAAGAACACTGGAACAACTGGTGTCAACAATAAGTCAGGTCATCTAAGCAAACTGGATGGTAGAACACTTGACTTGTTAGAACACTTGAATGCCTGTTGTAACAAGTGCAATTCCTATAAAATAAACTCGACAAAACAAAATATATTAAAAATTAAATCTAATACAGTGGAAAATCCACCAAGTTATTGGTTTGAAAATGCATCAACCTGATTGGTTAAGAGGTCAATGATGAACAGTGTAACCGTTGGAACAGCACACACAACACAATTAAGAGATTGTAAAGGTGAAGACTGCTGTCTCAGTACCAACCCGGTATCTGGGTGATGTGAAAACACAGATACGACAATGTTAACAAAAAAGAGCAACACCAGTGGCATCAGAAAAGTTTCAACACAAAGTCAACAATGTTCATACCAAACAAATAGTGATCTCTAATCAGATCAAACAGTAAGATAAAGAAAAACACAAATGAAGAAAATATTCAGTCATATCTAAAGTTAGGAGCATCTTGACAGTTCAGTAACAATGCAAACTTGATTTGATCTCTTTAAATGATGTAACAGCGTCAGGTAGGTGGTACACAAAGTGCAATCAACTGTCTGAACTGATATCTGGTAGATGATTACCCCTGGTAGTAAATCTGATGACTCTTGTTTGTCATGAGCAGAAAGCACAGAAAAGACATCTCCTTGCCACAATGTTGCATATTTACAGATGAATGCCTAATGTCTTGTCATCCAACTCTGAAAATTGATTACTCAGCCAAAGATGAATGTTGGTCTCCCAGTCCAGTACAGCTCCAAATGGTAATGCTGTCTAGTGGTGATGGCAGTGGTCAAAGTCAAGCTAAGTTGAATCCTTTGATAGAATTGCCGTCATCTGTTCTTTAATAGATGAATGACGTTATGCTTGAAAAATCCTGGATTAATATAGCCAAATGCTCATAATTAGTAGATTACAAAACAAATAGTAATAGTATAAGTTAATAAATAATATTAGGACATTTTGTTATTAAAAATAATCTAAAAACTGGAAAATCTTGAACATGTGAACTGTCAAGCAGGTAAAAAAGCTGTATTCTTTGAAGCTCTGTTCCAAGTTGATCATGAATCATTTTCAATTAGATGCTCCGAGTGTAATGGCAAATGTTAGAACCAAAATCTAAAATTGTTCTGAAGATCAATTGGAGTCAGATCTTCTGCTTGTCATCACTAGTTGTGCAACACCTGATGGAGTCTGGTGTTCTCCGGTGCTCCTATTGCTAATGATATTCACAAATAGATAGTCCTTTTTCTTCTTGGAATCAGTTGAGTGTTGAGTGGTGATGTAAAGTTCACTCCTGGAATCTCTGTCATTATGAAGTGGTTACTGGTCACAGGTATAATGTTGATGCATCATCCACATCAGGATTGGTTAATTGTTCCGATGAAAACATCTTGAACTATGGCTGAATTATGGTCTTTCATCCAACATCTTCACCAAAAGGTGAACATAAAAGATCCATGAAAATGTGGTTACTGCTGATCATCTAAACTCAAAATGTACAATTTATATTCGAACATTAAAATTGTTATAGTGGTCAGTCAGTTTAAACATTGGTTAAATAATTGGTGTTGTTGCTTCTTAGGTAAATAGCTAGATGAGCAACAGCAATACAAGCTTAGATACGACTCCCTGTTCACTCATAATAGAGAAATGGCCCTGATGATGATGGTCATTTTAGGAACCGATGGTCTAATAGATGCAAAAGTCTGGTCTGGGTAGCAGATTTCTAGTAGTTTTGAAACAGCCAGTAAATGGGGTCACCACAAATGGTACTGAAATCAGCTTGAAATGATCTTTGTGACCGTAGGTCACTGCCACACTCGGCACCAGATGTCCCCACTGTTGAATGGACCAATCGGTCAAGGGCCAATCACGGTTGACCTGCGACCAGCGTCCACCAGGGGGATAAAGGTATATAACAGGCTGAGGAGCCAGTGGCCAGACAGTAGCTTGACAGCCAGCAAGCTGAACACACCTTGTTCAGCCCTGGGTCACCCTGCCCACTGTCCCATCCAATGAAGCCTCATTGAAGGGAAACATGACTGGCTGTAGGTAAAACCTACAGCATGTTTAAAGGTGATACGACCTCACTGCCCAGGGCCCTCGCCCTGGTCAGTGGGTCGGTCATTGATAGGCATAATTGGTGGTACCGTGACGCGGGATGCAGGGAAGTGACGCTGACCCCTAGACAACAATAAAAGGCCAAAACCTAATAATACGGTGTCGTCTCTCTTCCCACTGTGACTTGGATGTCTGGTGCATGACTATCATCCCCATGATAGGATTGCATGACCCCAATGATCACAATTGTGGGCCCGTCCTGGGATCTGAAACTGGAATAAAAATTTTGTTTTTCTTCTTGCAGCAAAAGCAACAAGTAACAAAAAAATTCAATTTTTTCTTTCCGGTCGAAAGACCTGTGAGCTTTTGTGATTTTGCAGTTTAGTTGCAAAAACAGGACTGATTACGGGTAATCAGGGATTGTTTAGCAACTTTACTGTCGGATTTAGATTAAATTCTGTAAAATCCTATCTTCGAGTGCGCTTAATCGCGCGTCGACCACGTGTTCCGTCGGACCACGTGGTTACCGACCACGTGTTGTTTCCTTCACCTCTTAGGTACTAGCAGCTGGGTTATGTGCTGCTGTACACTAATGGGATGTTGGGAGGAAACAATGCATGAACCTATTTGTGTTTTTGGTGTTTTTTGTCACTTTTATTTATTTTTTGAATTTTGAAAATTTTGAACTTTTTCAATTTGGACAATTTTCTTGTATCTAGTTGTGACAGCTGTAAAAACTTTAGGCCCTTGCCCCAAATTCACGTCCTTCTATTATTTTATTTTCCTGGTGTGCAACCTATAGGGTATGTTTGTACGGGGTCGCGTCCCCAGCAAGTGTCGTCAAGGCTGCGTGTCATGAGCGTACACCCACGAATTACTGCACGGTCGCAGCATACCTTGGGTCGGGCGATGTCCTCCAGAGTAAAACCCTTGGTATGGGTGGCAGTTTTCTATGGGCTTAGTAGGACTGACTTGTCCTGGGACAAGTTGGGCGGCCCAGGCTGCTGGCTAAGACTATTGAATGTACAACTTTAGAAAAACCATAGAAAATAGCTGCTATGGACTTCAATGTAAAGTAGCAGTGCCCTGCCGGAGCTGGTGGTGGAGCCTTTATGGACCAACTCAGCATTTCTTTATCATTGTGTGTAACATGACTGATGGTTTTTATTCTTTTATGTTACACACATCCACAGCATTGGGATTGGAATGGCTGAGAGGGCAGCTAGTAATGTGGGGACATTTCTAGTGGCGTGCCCAATGGCTTGTAGTGGCCGTCAGTGTGAGCGAACGGGCTACTTGCGACTTGAGTGGCTAGCATCGCACGTGGATGTGAATCCAGCTCATTCAAAACGAAGTGTGACTCTTGCAGAGCTTTTTTCCTGCAATGCAATGGTTACACACAAAAACCAAAGAAATTCCGACTGAATTTCAATTCATACTACGAACAACTAACAATTTATTTCCTCATCATAGTTCACTCTATGGTGGTGACAGCAATGTCACAGGTGAGAGTTAAGGAAATCTCCTGATGGTGCTGATGATAGGGTCGTTTCCTTCAGTTGGTTGTAGCCTTTTTGGGAAAAATTAGATGATCAGATGCATCAAATAAATCGATGGCACCTTTTATTATCCATTTTCTTCTGCGGAAAAATATGAAAAAAGATAAAACTGAAGGTACCTTCTCTTAGGCAGATATTCTCTTACCGGTGCCAAACTAATAAAGAGGAAAGTCGGCTGCATTTTTTTTTAGTACTTGTTTTAAATGCATAATAACTAATGAACAAGACACACCATACTATAAAAAACAACTTTCCTTTCTGTTTTGTATCGTGTTTATTTTTTTCTGTGGAATTCTGGGGTCTCAATTCAGGAAATAATGTCTTGGCTTGTGCATTCACAACCCATGCAGGGCAATTTTCAAACTTTTGCGATTGAAAATTGCAAAAATAAGATTAGCTGTCAAAATTCAGCTGTGCGTGGTGGAATTGCATTGTTCTTTCATCTGTACACCTTTATTTTGTTCAGTTGTTTCTATTATTTTAAAAGTTTTTTGGTTCTCTGCTATCGGTACAGAAATGAAACAATGAATTGCAAAAAGTCGGTGTTTTTTGTGTTTGCTTTTTTGGCAAAAATCGACCACATGCAATTACAAAAAATATACAGATTAAAAGCGAAATGATTGAGAAATCAGTCTAAACTTTTTATCAAAAAATTCATTATTAAAGGCGAGCTTCATCGCCGAAATTTTGAATAAGCCTTTTCTACTACAGATGCAAATAAATTTCGCAGAGAAATGAAAAAATTGCTTAGTACAAATAGGAATCAGCAATTAAATTGGGAAATCTTGTTTTGTGGAAAAGAACCTAAAAAATTCTTTATTTTTTCATAAAAAATACAAGAAATGTGCTTTTTAATTCGGATATTTTCATCTAGAGGGCGTATCATCCTTTTGACACTCTAGAAGAATTTGCTTATCAGTCCACTCTGATTGGCTTATTAAGGACAAGCTTCATTGCCAAAAATTTTTTTTAGTGTTTATGGTCAAATTTTTCTCTATTTACTGTTTTAGCAGAGATATCACCAAGAGACTAAAACCTCATCTGAAACCTGAGCTTTGTGCAGAACAAAGAATGCCTTTTTTCAAGAAATTGAAATACGCTGGAGAACTGACATTTGAATCAAACCAAAGTTTGAAATTACCTTTTTTCCTAGAAAAATTATTTTTTTCTTGTTGTTAACATTTAACAAATTTGTTTAAAAATAAAACATGCTGTGTAAAGATTTGGTAATACCAATATACGCAATGAAAGATTACTAGAGGGATTCGATTGAATGATTGAAAACATAACCCATCGGTTCGGTTTTTTCGAGTGTGGTACGTTTGTCCGACGCCGCTTGTCCGACGAATGTTTGTTTGACGCCGTTTGTCCAACGCCGTTTACGGACAAATGGCGTCGAAAAATTAATGAAAATAAAAGATGAAATAAAAAATTAAAAAATTAAAAAGATAAGAAAGATAAAAAAAATAAAAACAAATAAACAAAGATACAGGACTGTATTTGAATTAGGAGCTGAGATTACAACACCAAAATTAGTAATTGAAAGTTGGTATAGTTGGTAATAGTTAAAAACATCAATATCGCATTAGGTTTCCAGTTAGTACCTGGAACGTTAAATGGACTTGGGTCCTTAATCTTAGCACCGAAAAAATAAAGCGAAGCTGACTCCTGGACATTTTCATCACTTTTGTCAGGGCTGTATGCATTTGGAGCTATTTATTAACAAGTAACAAAAGACAACAAACGTGTAGATATTAGTCCAAGCTTTAAGTGCCGTAATAACTAATTCCAAATGAGTAGTTGTAGGATTTTTCATGAACAACCTGATCACTTTTCTCGGGATTATAGGAATTAGGAGCTGAGATTACATTAACCAAAATTAGTGCGCACAAAAATGTTTTTCGGACAAAAAAACGTTTTTAAGACAAAAACGTGTTTTGTTTGTCCGAATGGTTGATTGTCAGAAAAACGTTTGTCCGACGGTACGTTTGTCAGAAATCATTCGGACAAACGTACCGGTCAGCTTTTTCCGTTTTTCGGACAATCGACCATTCGGACAAGTGATCGATACCCGTTTTTCTACACTAAAAAACTCACTAGTTCACTAAAAAGAGCCACTCCTAGTAAACAAAAGGGAACTAATACTCCCTTACTATGGAATGTTTATGACTCTATTAGCATCCTTCTTCTCCACTGTTGAGCAAAACGACCTCAACGAGGTCGCGACCTTGCCCTCACGTAAGGGGAAAAATGTACCAACTCTTGTGACTCTCAAATGTTTTTAAACATTGTCACAGTGTTGCAAAGCAGCATGGACAAAAACTGCTACTGCAGTGATGCCATGTGACCCCGTTATAATAACAGGGGTGTCTCGACAGGCAGTGAAAAAATGATTTTGTGCTAGTTTTCATACAAATTACATAAGTTTTGAATCTTTTCTGTCAAACAACTAGAAAACAATTACTGAGAATGTTTTTTAAACACAACTACTGATTTTAGATATAAAATCTGTGTCATCAAAACACCAGTATTAATTTTCATAAGTTGCATGCTGCAAAAACAAATTATAAATACAATCTCATTTTAAAACAATTTTTTAAAGGATTCTATGCTCATAAATTGCAGTAAAGAACTTATTTGGCTATTTGCTAAAGCAGTTACAACTATCCTTGATGGTCAAAAACTGAAAATGCCTGACTTGTTTCTTTTTCTGATTGTGAATGGTTGGAATTTTCTATCATTTTGTTGTGTCCCCAAAAGACACCTAAGATAAATATCTTATAAATATAAATATATATGGAAAATAGAGAGTCAATGATATAATCATAAACTCCCGAAAACTTCAGTAAATCAGTTATACTGATAATATTATAGTTTTAATTGATTCTAGTTAAATAGAGGGCGCTTGTTGCGGAGTTGTGAAGGTTTGATCAGTGAAGTCGCCTCTGTCCAGTAATTAAAGGATTAAGATAAACAGTGGCTATATAAACTGCTGCACAGGAAGTGCAGAAACTTCTTGAATTATTCTCATAACATTACGGGTAACAACATACACTTGCGTTTAAACTACCAACTCCGCCAAGTAGTAGGCTTAACACTAGTGTATGAGTTCGGACTAGCCAGCCGAACTAGCACAATCGATCGAGTTTCGTGGTAATTATAATATTTCTTAATATTAATATGTTTCTTTACTATTTAGCTTGTGATAAAGGCAAAACCTTTGGCGCGAGAGAAACCAGCGCGCTGTGTGTAAATGTAGCGATTAACACACACTTCTATGTCAGCTCAGCAAATCATCGCACTGCTGTAAATGTGATAATATCACCTTGTTCTTGAACATGTTGTTCAAGGAGATATTATCTCGATGTGTGATTCTTAAATCACCTAGACGTAACTATGGCCGCGATATAAGTCCTATAAACATCA
>JH430584.1:21479-31884 GCA_000239455.1 Strigamia maritima | reverse complement strand
AAGATAAACAGTGGCTATATAAACTGCTGCAACAGGAAGTGCAGAAACTTCTTGAATTATTCTCATAACATTACGGGTAACAACATACACTTGCGTTTAAACTACCAACTCCGCCAAGTAGTAGGCTTAACACTAGTGTATGAGTTCGGACTAGCCAGCCGAACTAGCACAATCGATCGAGTTTCGTGGTAATTATAATATTTCTTAATATTAATATGTTTCTTTACTATTTAGCTTGTGATAAAGGCAAAACCTTTGGCGCGAGAGAAACCAGCGCGCTGTGTGTAAATGTAGCGATTAACACACACTTCTATGTCAGCTCAGCAAATCATCGCACTGCTGTAAATGTGATAATATCACCTTGTTCTTGAACATGTTGTTCAAGGAGATATTATCTCGATGTGTGATTCTTAAATCACCTAGACGTAACTATGGCCGCGATATAAGTCCTATAAACATCATTCACCTGCGTACAGTATTTAAGGAACCATGTGGCCTCGGAGGAATGCATGTCAGATCGAAGAATAGGGTCAACCCTATCTATAAGTCTAACACACATTGGTCACAACCAATTATTGATAAACAATGTTACTCGAACATTGTTTATTCAAATAATCGATAAACAAATAATCTCAGACTAAATATAAATTTAGTGCTTTCTCAAGTAGTTTAACAATTGTTTAATTGAATGTTTAAATAAATATATCTTAAAATTAAATTACTTGTCCAATTATTATCATTTCATTATTATATTATCTTACGGTAAATTGGGAACGCAGCACTTGGGGGCCTGTCCGGGATTATTCAAATTCATTAGAATAATTTAAAAAATTAGACATTGGACAAAGTTAAATTAGTTAAAATTAAAATTAAGGGGATAATACTAGCTGATTCAGTGGGGGCCAAACTTGAGAAAAGTTACGAGTGGATAAAGAAAGTGAGTCAAATATGTGGAATCAAAAGGTAGAATTTGTGTATTTTTTTTTCTTAACTGAAGAAATGAGTAGTTTTTGTATGTTCTCTGGTCAAATTTGTAAATTTGTGACCGTGTCACGACCCAGGCACACGGCAACGGCCCGCGTCATGTCCCCCTAGTGGACGGTGCGGACATGACCACTTCCGGTCAAGACAGGAAGTGAGGGAAGGCAGGTAGAGGCAGAGCGGATCCAGGGACAGCAGTTGTTCAAGAGCCAGCAACCGGTGCAGACATGCATCGGCCAAGCTCTACCGACTCCCTGGTTTCTGCTATGAAGCCCGGTTTCCCAGTTCTCTGGGCCCTGCCTCCATGAGCGAGAACAGTGGCTGCAAGTCCATAACAATGGGTTGCAGCATGGTTAGAATACTTCGATCACGCGGACCTTGGTTCAACCGCCAGGGCCGCGGGTCGGGTCTGATCACCACATACCGGTGGTACAGACATATGAGTAGCAGGTGGAGGCTGATGCTGACCCCTAGACAACTGTAATAAAGGCCAAACACCCAAATACAGCGTCGTCTCTGCTATTTCACATGACGAAGGCGTCCGGCGCAGTCCTCTTATTCCCCCAAGTAGGGACTGTGCAAACCGCCCCAGTCACAATTGTGGGCCCGTCCTGGATCCGAATCTGAGATTTAATTTTTTTTTGGCACGATGGTCCCATGATCCACGTGGTGGATTTAGGCCTATTTTGCAAGAATGGTTATTTCTTACGACAAAGAAACATGTGACTGCTTTGTGATTGCTAGTGTTAGGATTTTTTAGTAATTTATTATTAAAGTACGAATTTCACTATAGACTTTTTGGTAAAAATTTCGAAAATTTTCTTTTTCGATTTTCCAAAAGTGGTCAAATCTACTGACCGACTGGACGCAAGTCTTGATTTGCATGTGGAAACTGGATAGGGTATCATCAGTTTCAGTGCAAATGTGTTTTTGTGTGATCGTCGGTAGAGCATCCTAAACGTTGGAACACCAGCCTAGTTTCGCCCAAACAAAGGCAGAAACAAACTGCAAAGGCAGGCAACAGGAGTAATTAACCGGGTCTGAGTTTGTGTGAAGTTGGCTGGCCACCGAGAGTCGAAGGTGATAACGTTCGCAATGTGGGAATGGCGCCATCTTTGTAGCAAAATCTGTAGAGCAAAGGTGGCAGATTTATCGGTCTGATCAAGCAGGCATTGGTGTGTTTTTTCGAAGAAAAAATATGGGATGTCTGTAGTGGGCGCGTAGCACACGCCAGGACATGGGGAAAATGAGAGCCGTGCAGCAGTTGTAAATAGTGGAACTGTTTTACATTTTGTCTCATTTTTAGTGTAAAACTTTAGATCAGTGATTTGCGGGCGATATCCTGCAAATTGCGCCGTGCCAAACGTTCTTAGATTCTCTCAGACAGAGAGGAATCCTGTTGATTGTTCGATTATTGGAGGAAAACATGAGCAAATAGAAAAATGGCAGGTGTACACTGTTGTCTCTTTTGGTAAAGTTTGTCTCTGTTGACCAAAAATGAGAAATCAATCGATTGGATGGGCGACTAATTGCGTGGGGATGCTTTTAGTGACGTGCCCAAATTCCGCGTAATTGTGGTGAGTGAGATATCTTGGTTACGACATTGCCTAGTCCAGTGGTCACGCCTGGGCTGAGGGGACTTTACTTTCTTCTTCGGGTACTTTCGATGGCTGTGTGCAAGACGGCTGTGTGCAAGATGGCTGTGTGCATGACGTTGTTTTTCCCCACCATAATGGTGATAGTGGTATTTTTTGCAGTGAGTAGGGCAAGGGGCGCTGGCGAATCGAATTCGACTGTGAATCTTGCAGGCGAGACATGTAAAGTCTTCATGGCTGCTTCTGCAGGTACTTGACCGGCTTTTGTAGGTTTTTCAGTGCCCATTGTGTTGAGAAAAATACCATTCTAGGTGTAGACAGAGGGAAGTCTTCGCCAATGATCTCAAATCGACTGCGATTCCTTTGGCAAATGGAAGCAGGTGAAACCCCGAGTCCGCCTTAGGCAGAAGACCGGCTTTAGTAAGATTGTTGGTGGTGTTCAAGTAACTAGTGTTTGTGGCTGAAATGGACAGGAGTGCTGACTCCTTAAGTGGATGGACAAATCTGGTGAAAGATAGGTGGGTACAATTTTTTGTTACCGTTTTTGAATGCGCAATGACATAGAAAATAGAGTAGAACCATGGTACTTTTTTGCAGATTTTTATTGCCAAACTTGGAAAAATCAGCACATAAAAAACCCCTTTTATACAACATTGGCGTAGATGTGTAAATAGCCCTTTCAAACTAACACTTTTTAATGTGCCAAATAATTTTGGCCAGATACGAAAGTGAGAAAGCTCTACTCAAAAATTAGTGATGCAAACACACAACATTTTTGTAATAAAACATCCAAAAATTTTATTTTTACCTTCTAACTTAATCGAAATAATTTTCCTTAAAATTAGGAGATTCCCACAACCCAAACTCACTTATTGTGAGATTTTTGACAATTTTCAGTTTTTTCACTTTATTAAAGGGAAACTGAACCTCCGGCAAAAAAAAGGGTTGAATATTTTTGATTTTCTTTTTTCGATCGCACAAATCTCGAATATGATGATTTGTAATTTTTCTGTCCTTACGACATCTATACCGGATGACATTTGGACGGACTACCCGTTTTTTGTAAAGATTGAATAAAATACGAAGTGTTTTCATTTTTACAAATAAAGTTCTTTTCTTGTTTTTCGAATATTGCCTTGTTTTTCTTTTCGATTAAAACACATGTTCCGACGTAAAATCGCACAAATTGCCATAAATCGATCCGATTTATGTTAAAAACGACCTGCAAAAATGTTTACCAAGCGTAACCCTTTCGGTCCAAATACGAATTCACCGTTTCAAAACCCATAACGGGCTGACGAACGGAAACTACTCACGAATTCGATCGTTTTTTGGACCAAACTAGCACAATATACGAGTAAAAGCTCAAAACTGTCGTTATTTTGGTAAAAAGTACGATAAAAAGTGTAAAACTTACGTTTTTTCACGAAAAAGATCGATATTCGGTTGTTTTTCCCCGTAGTATGCCGTCAAGCCAATTCAGGGGCAGCAACAATAAGACATTGAGTTTTTTACTCACTCTCTCTTAGGACGAATATTTCACCACCAGTTGGCGCTAACATTCGTTTTTATCAGTTTTCGGCTATTTTTGGCCCGAAATCGCCGAATTTTCACAGTTTTTTATAACAAACATTTTGAAATCGTGATTTTGTATCAACCTGACCTAGGTTTTCATGGGTTTCGAGTTTCCTGCGAATTGTTTTATGTCTCTTCGCTCCTATGCACCAGAATGTTGCAGACACTTCTCAAACTACTATATAAGCATAACTGCTTCTATATTTATTTGAGTGGAGTGAAAAGAGAAGTCTAGTATGGTGTAGCGAAAGACACGGGCAAGGATCCTACTTATACGCAGCAGAGTTGGCACACTATCTGCGGAAGATCCATACAAACTCCGTCTCGGCAGTCTGTTGCATTTGAAGGAATACCGATCTTAGTAATCAAGCTCACGCGCGATCATTTAGGTTTAAGACATGGAGAGAAAGTACTTGGATACAGGGTACTTACGCCAAAAATAAAGTGAAAAATGGCAGATTTTGCCAGATTTTTGCTTGAAAGTTAAGAAATTTTTAATAAAATTTTTTTTATTACCCCTTCTTATACCCAGAATAAAGACTGAAAAATTATTTTTCCTTTACTTTATTTTATTTTCTTTCACCCTTCTAAAAAAATACAAATTCTGGAAAAATTTAGAAAATATAGTTTTATTAAAACGACACACACATTAAAGGGAAAGTAACCCCTTGAAATGTGTTTTTCATCGCATTGTCACAATCGCCGCCAATTTTTTATTTTCGTCCAATATTATGCAAATTGGTGACTTTTGCAAGAAAATTTTTTTTTGTGTGCAAAACAATTCTAGATCTTGCCACTATTTAAATTTTGGCAGATAGTGTCGGAACTTGTCAGGACTCAAAGGAGTCAAGCACTCTGACACCCAATCAGAATGCGAGAATTGCAAAAATGTGCTTATCTGGGGGATTAAGGGATTAAAATTCCAATGAATTGTTTAAAACTCCGTGCACGAACAAAAAACGTTCACTTTCGATCATAAACAGCTTCCAACATGAAGACTCGACGAAAGGCGTACGCTTCGCCCAACCCGGTAACCAAAGCAAGAAAACAAAGTTCTGCAGGAAACGGGCTTTACCTGCTACTTTAAATAAACGACCAGTTTCGACCGCTGCAGACCAGCCTTCCGAAACTAATCGACCCGACACTACTGATAATCAGAGTGAGAACCACGTGGATATTTCGAACAATTTTCCAAATATTTCCAATACAATGGCAGTTCCCCAACAAGTTGCTCAACTTTTGGCAAATGCTTTTCTATTAGATCCAACTAAGATAGTGGATCTTGCGGGATTGCAGGCTGAATTAGATCAGTTTGCTCAGCGGAAATTGGATGTGGAAAACCACAACCAACAAGAATTGGGCGCTGCGAAAACGCAAGTCGACAATGCTGTTGCCGACAAGCAACAAGCGCTCATGGATTTACTAGTGGCCCAACAAGCAGCCGTCGCTGCAAGGGACCAATACAGTAAAGACATATCAGCTTTAAAACTACAATTGTCGACGCCCACCAAAAGTATGGGCATCTACATCGACAAATTGGACTCTGTCGCTAAACAAGCGACACAGGGAAATACGAGGCCGATGGAATCAGCAATTCTGTCGGATAAAATTAAAAAATTAAAATCAAGCGTTTCGACGGAAACAAACTGAAGGCACGACTCTTTTTGAATCTGCTCACAAACCAGATTGTTGCATACGCAGCATTCAGAGACGAGATTGTACAATTACATCTGGCACCATTCTTTGAAGGTGATGCCGCAGAGTGGTTTCTAAGGAACGATTTCCAAACTTGGAAGGAGTTCAATGAAACTTTTAGAAAACGTTTCGCCCCATCAGACGAATGTCTACGGGAAGAAATGGATAAGGTAAAGCAGACTGGCAACGACACTTCCACTGAAATCTTGGAAAGATTACAACGGTTGTTCGAGCAGATGACAGTATCCATTCCGGAGGAAGAAAAGATGATCTACACTCTGGAAGCAATGTCGGCGTCTGCTGCCAGACTAATCAAACAATCCATAACATTGGATTGCACTTGGCCCAAACTGTGTTCAGTTGTGCCAGAAATCGAGCGAATGGCGAAACTCGAAGAGCGCCAAAAACAAAGGGGTAAAGCCAAAACTGTTGTCGAAACCCCTAAAGCAACCTCAACTCCTACAGAAACGAAACTGCAGGACGACAAGACCAAAAAATTGTTTGTGGTCCCTAAGAATCAAGGGCGAGCAGCTGCAATAAGTGCGGCTGCAAAAGCGAAAATCTCGAACATCTTAGGAGATGCTCGAGCAGCACCCACCAATGGCGGCTGCTACAGGTGTGGTGGAGGTCATTTCATGCGGGATTGTAAATTCAAGCCCGAAGATATGCACAAGGAGGCCAAAGCAAAAAGTGAAAAGATCTTCTTAGTACTAACTGAACTTAATAAACTTGGCGGTGAAGACTCTGATGAAGAGTCATAAAACGAGAAGAAGCAAGTCCTAGAATAAAGATTATAATGGAGGCTTGCTTAACCTTAAGTGATTTTCTCAGTCCAACTGATTTGGATTTGGAAGACCCTATTTTTAACGATATTGACACAAACCAACCTAATCCTTTAGATGTGTTAAAATCAGAACCCAAAGTGGACACACTGATGGTTAACATTAACCATAAAAAACCGGGCGCTTTGCCATACTTAACCGTCCAAATCGGCGGGAAAGAGGCAAAAGCACTATTTGATTGTGGGGCTTCAAGGCCTTACATCAGTGGAGCAATGCTTAAGCACTTAAACATGCTTGAACGTTGGTGGCACATCGATTTCGATGAGGATCAGTTCCCATTCGAACATCCACCTTCTGCAGCCGATATGGCAGCAGCAATTCTCGATAAATTCAAAAGAGAGCTCAATATTGAAAAAGAATCCAAAATGAATCTAGAAGATTTAACAAAGCATTTGTTATCCAAATGCAAACTACAAGGCAAAGAATATGAAAAACTTTGCAAATTGATCAAAAAATATGAAACTACTTTTGATGAAAATGCTAGTTGCCATCCACATTTGGAACATACAATTGCAACTGGGGATGCCAAACCATTCAAATGTAAAGAGCGGCCTTGCAACCCTGCAAAAACTAAGTTATTGAACCAACTCACGGCCGCTTTAATCAAAGGAGGATTTGTGGTGCCATGTGAGAGCCCATACAGAAATCCAACTGTAATTGTCTCCAAAAAAGGCGGAACTTACAGATTATGCATCGATTTTAGGTGGCTAAATAAGCAAACTATTAAGGATGTATATACTATGCCGACAATATCGATGATATTAGGTTTTCTTGGGGGTAGCTATTTCTTTACAAGTTTAGACTTAACAAAGGGTTATCACCAAATCAAATTAAGTGAAGAGGATCAGAATAAGACTGCTTTCTCAACACCTGAAGGAACATTCAAATATACAAGAATGCCTTTTGGATTGTGCAATGCACCATCCGCATTTCAGAGAATGATGGACCAAATCTTGGGTGACATTAAAGGCAAATTTGCCCTGGCTTACCTCGACGACATCATTATCTTTAGTAAAACGTTCGATGAACATTTGGTACACATTGCAGAAATCTTGGATAGATTAGATGCAAAAATCTAAAAGCAAGCCCAACAAAATCATTCTTTTGTGTGGAACAACTTGATATTTTAGGCTTTACGGTGTCTGCTGGCAAATATACTGCTAATGACACCAAAATCCAAGCAATATTGGATTACCCTGCTCCTAAAACTTTGAAACAACTTCAGCGTTTTATTGGAATGGTTGGATTCTATGCACCTTTAATTAAGGACTTGAATTCAATACAAAAACCTTTCTTTGTACAACATAAGAAAGAAAAGTGGAATAATTTTACTTGGACACCAGAATGTCAAAAAGCCTTTGAGATTCTGAAAGATCTACTCACTGGAGATATCGTGCTACCTTTGCCCGATTTTGCAACTCCTTTCACCATTCACACGGATGCAAGTGCTGCCGGTCTCGGTGCAGTACTTATGCAAGTAGATCCCAAAGATAACCTTTTGCACCCTGTAGCATACGCAAAGTCGTACACTGCAAGGCGCAGAAGCAATTACAGTGCTTCAGAACTGGAGTGCTTAGGAGTAATATGGGGTGTCGAGAAATTCAGACCCTATATTGAATACTCCAAATACACGGTTGAGATTGATCATTTGGCCCTCAAATGGTTAATGTGAACACCCTGCAGGTAGATTGGCACGTTGGGCCATGAAACTTCAACAGGAGAATATAGACATTGTCTATAGGAGAGGCAAAACCAATGTTGTTGCTGATGCTCTCTCCAGACTTGGCACGGAAAGTGATGAAATCACAATCCACGACCAAGATGCAGAGTATGAAAGATCCCAATTGTACTCACTATTTTTATTGGCTGATTCTTATCATTGGAATATTTCAATGAAAGAGTTTGAACAAGCTCAAAGAGACGATGAAAATCTCTCTAAAATAATGGATTGGCTACAAACAGACCCAGAGGACGACGCTCCTTGGCCTGACGTACCAATGGACTACACAAAACTCAAAACAGAGTTTACTCTAAACAGGTTTGGTGTACTATTCATTTTCGCCCCCTTCAAATCAGATATTTATCTGGAAGATGTGGACAACTCTGCTGGACTCAAAATTGTGGTTCAAAAATCTTTGCAAAACAAATGCTTAGCATTAGTACACGACTATTCCAGTAGTGGACATGGTGGCGGTGACGTCACATTCGAAAGACTTAGACTGCAGGTAGATTGGCACGTTGGACCATGAAACTTCAACAGGAGAATATAGACATTGTCTATAGGAGAGGCAAAACCAATGTTGTTGCTGATGCTCTCTCCAGACTTGGCACGGAAAGTGATGAAATTACAATCCACGACCAAGATGCAGAGTATGAAAGATCCCAATTGTACTCACTATTTTTATTGACTGAGCCTTATCATTGGAATATTTCAATGAAAGAGTTTGAACAAGCTCAAAGAGACGATGAAAATCTCTCTAAAATAATGGATTGGCTACAAACAGACCCAGAGGACGACGCTCCTTGGCCTGACGTACCAATGGAATACACAAAACTCAAAACAGAGTTTACTCTAAACAGGGATGGTGTACTATTCATTTTCACCCCCTTCAAATCAGATATTTATCTGGAAGATGTGGACAACTCTGCTGGACTCAAAATTGTGGTTCCAAAATCTTTGCAAAACAAATGCTTAGCACTAGTACACGACTATTCTAGTAGTGGACATGGTGGTGGTGACGTCACGTTCGAAAGACTTAGACGCTCTTTCTTTTGGGTCAATTGCAGACAAGACACTGTCAAATATGTCGCAAAATGCGACAGATGCCAGCGCTGCAAACCCATTCAGAGGAAACCAAAGGGTTTACTCCAACCAATCTCAGCCCAGATTGGCAGATTCGAAAGAATTGGCCTAGATCTGATGGGACCTAAACCAATGACGACCAATAGAAATAAATTTATTTTAGTCATTGTAGATTATGCAACTGGATGGATTGAAGTGGTTCCTTTAAGGAATGCTAAAATCCTGACTCTGGTTCCCCACATTATGAGATTTTTTCAAACCTATGGTGTTCCACGTTATATTGTATCAGATAATGGCAAACAATTTGTTTCCGATGTATACAATGCGCTATGTGAGAATGCTGGAATAATCCCAAATCGCACTTCTCCTTACTATCCTCAGACTAATTATACTGAAAGGATTAACAGAAACATTAAAATAATGCTTCAAATTTTCAGTTCTGAACATAAACACTGGGACAGAGTGATTGGAAACATAAATTTCGCACTCCGTACTGCCCCATCTGCTACCACAGGTATAACACCTGCAATGGCGACATTTCTTAAGGAACTTCAACATTTTGGGACAACAGAGACGTTGCGTACGACGCCCCTTTTAACCCAGAACGACTGCATGACGCACTAAGAATGCTCATGAGTCGGATGGCTTCTCTTTTAAAAACTGCAATCAGTAATAAAGAAAAAGCCCAAATAAAACAAGACTAATTATGACAAACATAGGTCAGACATTCAATTTGAACTAAATGACTTAGTCCTAATTAAAACTTATGCATTGTCCAAAGCGGCAATCAGATATTCTCAATCACTAGAAGACAGATACAAAGGTCCCTATGTGATTATTAAGAAAATTAGCAGCAATGCTTATGAAATTGCAAAGCCTATCACTTTACAAAGTAAGGGGACTGTAAATGTTTC
>JH430584.1:0-21459 GCA_000239455.1 Strigamia maritima | reverse complement strand
TATTGTTCCAAATTTATTTTGGCCAGATACAGAAGTGAGAAAGCACTACTCAAAAATTAGTGATGCAAACACAAAACATTTTTGTAATAAAAGCATCCAAAAGTTTTATTTTTATTCATCTTCGAATGATTTTTCTTTAGTTTAGGGGATTCCCACAACCCAAACTCACTTATTGTGAGATTTTCGACGTTTTTCAGTTTTTCACTTTATTAATGGGAAACTGCACCTTCGACAGAAAAGGGTTGGATACGCTTGTTTTTCTGTTTTCGATTGTACAGACCTCGAATATGATGATTTGTAACTATTTCGCTCTTACGACATCTATATCAGATGACTTTCGGACGAAATCACCATTTTTTGTGAAAATTTTTAATAAAAATACGGAGTGTTTTTTATTTTTTGCAAATAAGAGTTTTTTCTATTCCACGGATAACATCATGTTTCTCCGATTAAAAACGTATTTATAACGGTACAACGTCATAAATTGACTCCGAATTGAAAAAATTGCATACATTTGCGAATTACCGAAACACCGAATCGGTGCGCCGAGAATTCAAAATCGTTACAAACCAACAGCCGACAGAACTCGGTTGTAAAATCACTGGTGCTCACTAAACATGAAAAACCAGATTGAATATAAGTTTTTATTGGGAAATTCGAAATAAAACACGTATAAATTGCCATAAATCGGTCCGATTTATGTTAAAAACGACCTGCAGAATGTTTACGGAACATAACCCTTCCGGTCCAAATACGAGTTCGCCGTTTCAAGACCCATCACGGGTTAACGGACGAATTATACTCGAAATTTGACCGTTTTTTTGGACCAAAATGACACAAAATACGAGTAAAAGCTCAAAACTGTCGTTATTTTGGCAAAAAATAAGATAAGAAGTATATGACTTACGATTTTTTACGGAAAAAGATCGATGTTTGGTTGTTTTTCCCGTAGTATGCCGTCAAGCAAATTCGGGGCAGCAACAATAAGACATTGAGTCTTATTAAGAGTCACTCTCTCTTAGGACGAATATTTCGCCACCAGTTGGCGCTAACATTCGTTTTTATCGGTTTTCGGCTATTTTTGGCCCGAAATTGTCGAAATTTCACAGTTTTGCATAACAAACATCTTGAAATTGTGATTTTGTATCAACCTGACCTAGGTTTTTATGGGTTTCGGTGTTTCTGCAAATTGTTTTGTGACTTTTCGCTCCTATGCACCAAAAGGTTGCAGACACTTCTCAAACTACTATATAAGCATAACTGCTTCTATATTTATTTGAGTGGAGTGAAAAGAGAAGTCTAGTATGGTGTCGCGAGGACACGGGCAAGGATCCTACTTATACGCTACGGGGCCGGCTTACCCCGCAAGCGGAAGATCCATACAAATTCCGTCCCAGAAGTCTGTTACACCGAAGGAATACCGATCTTAGTAATCAAGCTCACGCGTGATCATTTAGGTTTAAGACATGGAGAGAAAGTACTTGGATACAGGGTACTTATGCCAAAAAATAGAGTGGAAAATGGCAGATTTTGCCAGATTTTTGCTTGAACATTAAGAAATTTTTAATAAAAATTCCTTTTATTACCCCTCCTTATACCTGAAATAAAGACTGAAAATTTTTTTTTAGTGTTTATTTTATTTTATTTTCTGCAAAAGTACAAACTCTGGAAATTGGTAAAATGTCTCTTTTTATTAAAACGACGCACACATTAAAGGGAAAGTAACCCTTAAAAAAGTGTTTTTCGCCGCGTTGTCGCAATTCATCGCCATGTTGTATTTTCATCCAAAATATGCAAATTGGCAAACACTGCAGAAAAAATATTTTTTTTGCAAAGCATTTCTGAATCTTGCCACTATTCAGGTTTTGGCAGATAATGTCGGAATTTGCCAGAACTGAAATGAGTCATGCCATCCCGACGCCCAATCAGAATGCAAGAATTGCAGGAATGTGCTTATCTGGGGATTAAGGGATTAAAATTCCAAGGAATGGCTTAAAACCCTCTGCACAAGCAAAATAGTCTCTTTCTGTCGCCAAACAGCTTCCAACACGAAGACTCAATGAAAAGCGTACGCTTCACCTAACCTGGTATCCAAAGCAAGAAAACAAAGTTCTGCAGGAAAACGGGCCTCAACTTTAAAAAGACAACTAGTTTCGACCGCTGCAAATCAGCCGTCCGAAACAATTCAATCTGATACTACTGACAATCAGAGTGAAAACCACGTGGATATTTCGAACAATTTTCCAAATATTCCCAATATAATGGCGGTTCCCCAACAAGTTGCTCAACTTTTGGCAAATGCTTTTTTATTAGATCCTACTAAAATAGTGGATCTAGCTGGACTGCAAGCTGAATTAGATCAGTTTGCCCAGAGAAAACAAGATGTTGACAATCACAGTCAACAAGAGTTAGGCGCTGCACAGGCGCAAATTAACGAGGCCGTTGCCGACAAGCAACAGGCATTGTTAGACCTAATCACGGCCCAACAAGCAGCAGTGGCTGCAAGGGATCTGTATGCCAAGGATGTCTCGGCATTAAAATTACAAATGTCAACGCCCCCCAAAATGGGCATTTACGTCGACAAATTGGACTCAGTGGCCAAACAAGCCACACAGGGAAACACAAGACCGATGGAATCAGCCATTCTATCGGATAAGATCAAAAAGATCAAAATCACCCGCTTTGATGGCAATAAACTAAAAGCAAGACTCTTTTTGAATCTGCTAACAAATCAGATTGTTGCATATGCAGCATTCAGGAACGAGATTGTGCAGTTGCATTTGGCACCATTCTTCGAAGGAGATGCCGCAGAGTGGTTTCTAAGGAACGATTTCCAAACTTGGAAGGAGTTCAATGAAACTTTTAGGAAACGTTTTGCCCCATCGGACGAATGTCTACGGGAAGAAATGGATAAGGTAAAGCAGACTGGAAACGACACTCCCATCGAAATCTTAGAAAGATTACAAAAGTTGTTCGAGCAGATGACAGTGCCCATTCTGGAGGAAGAGAAAATGATCTACACTTTGGAAGCAATGTCAGCATCTGCTGCCAGATTAATCAAGCAGTCTATAACATTAGATTGCACTTGGCCCAAACTGTGTTCAGTTGTGCCAGAAATCGAACGAATGGCGAAACTCGAAGAGCGCCAGAAACAAAGGAGTAAGACCAAAACCATTCTCGAAACTCCTAAACCGACTTCGACTCCTACAGAAACAAAACTGCAGGAGGATAAGTCGAAAAAATTGTTTATTGTCCCTAAGAACCAGGGACGAGCAGCTGCAATAAGTGCGGCTGCAAAAGCAAAAATCTCGAACATCTTAGGAGATGCTCGAGCAGCACCCACCAATGGCGGCTGCTACAGGTGTGGTGGAGGTCATTTCATGCGGGATTGTAAATTCAAGCCCGAAGATATGCACAAGGAGGCCAAAGCCAAAAGTGAGAAAGGTCTTCTTAGTACTAACTGAACTTAATAAACAGTTCGAAGAACTTGGCGATGAAGACTCTGATGAAGAGTCAAAAAACGAGAAGAAGCAAGTCCTAGAATAAAGATTATAATGGAGGCTTGCTTAACCCTAAGTGATTTTCTCAGTCCAACTGATTTGGATTTGGAAGATCCTATTTTTAACGATATTGACACAAACCAACCTAATCCTTTAGGCGTGTTAAAATCAGAGCCCAAAGTGGACACACTAATGGTTAACATTAACCAGAAGAAACCGGGTGCTTTGCCATACTTAACCGTCCAAATCGGTGGGAAAAGGGCAAAAGCACTATTTGATTGTGGGGCTTCGCAGCCTTACATCAGTGGAGCAATGCTTAAACACTTAAACATGCTTCACCTTGTGGAAAGAAGCAATGACAACACTGTTGTTGCAACAGGTGACAGAGTCACCAAATCTTTTGGTTTCATTACATTAAATATGTCATGGAAACTGTGAAAGAACCTGTTAGATTTTCAGTCCTGCCCTCAGCATCCAAGTACCTGCTCTTAGGAGGTACATGAAATCGTTATTTCAATGCAATCAAAACGTTGGTGGCACATCGATTTTGATGAGGATCAGTTCCCATTCGAACACCCACCTTCTGCAGCTGATATGGCAGCAGCTTTTATTGATAAATTCGAAAAAGAACTCGATGATAGGAGAGAACCCAAAATGAATCTAGAAGACTTAACAAAGCATTTGTTATCCAAATGCAAACTACAGGTGTGACGGTTCAATACCGTAGTGACTTATAAAGTTGCCACCAGAGGGCGCGATTTGCTAAAATCGCGCCAGATTCGAAATAAGAAAAATTCAAGTTTTATGAAAATAAAATATTTATTAAATGATAAAAGATTTGAGTGAATATTCTCTCTATATTTTGATAAATATCAGAGAGAATTATACAATGAATAAGTATGTTTATTATTGAAGAAAAAGTTACGATAAATCATCGATAAAGGTGATTATTGTACTCAAAACAATAATAAATGTTGTTGAGAAATGTTTATTTAAGTAAATTAAGACTATTTAGGGATAAGAATACTTTAAAATATGAATATAAATAAAGATTAAATCCTAAATATTACCATGTGCTTTTTGAATATTTTAGATATTCTATGGGGTTCACATAACTTTGATCAAGGAGTTGATTTGATTGGATCAACTCATTATGACTCACTGATATGCAAATCAGTTAATCTGCTTATCAGTATTCTGGCTCCCTGATTGGGGGAAACTCAAGAAACGCCATGGTTTCATAGTATATAAGCTCCTACAAGAGCTGATTCTGGGCCTCTGTACTGAATTAATGTTGAATCTATATGATTGTCTATGTGTAACTTGTACCTGTAACCATTCAGAGTCATTTTGTCACCTTTTGCTTTAAGTATGAACCGGCAGGCTGTCACACCAAATTAAAGTAAGTATAGTGCCATAAAGTCCATAGTCGCCGGGCGTAGAAAAACCCGAAGGTAAATGTACCGAGAATATACTTGTGCTTTTGCATGTAGGCCAGTCTTATGGACAAAACTTGATTGTATCGAGTCCGCTCGGACCGAGTAGCAACCGCTACCTGTATCAGGAGTGGGCGCTAACTATCACGTGCTTCGGCACCGGTTGAGAACAACGCATTCGGTTTGATGCGGCGCGCCCGACTCAATCATGACGGCCGAGGAATTCCCTTTGAATTCCATAACCGACTTCTTCCCGCTAATCTTTACTTTTGTTTTAGTTTCTTATCGATAGTTGTACATTTACTCAAATGCTTACAATTATTATATTCATGCGAATGTAATAATTGGAATAGAAGAGTGAGTTTTCTCTGCAATGCTCGAAACACAGGTGTAAGCCGATACCACGTGGTATCGCTAATTTGTGACGATCATCCGACCGATGAACGCTGATATTCGCAGGATTCGATAGTGCATTACCCCGATTAGGAACCAAATAGCGCCAGGAAACAACAGAAGATTCGTAATATTATTGTAAAAATTGTATTATTGTTAGTTTTAAATCAGCCTCTGTCCGATAGTTAAAGTTTCGATAGTTTTTGCCCGTTTCCTGGGTCTTTTTAGATTAATTTATAATCTTCAATGTAGTTTTAAGTATATTTTGTCACTGATATGTGTTACTGTTTACCTGGTTGAGCTCGGATCATTGTAATTTGCAATGATCCGTAATAAATATTATGATTTGATAAAATTCCTTGTTTTCATGTTTATTTACTTTACTCTTTCCAATTCAGTGTTTGCAAGTGTGTTTATGTATTTTTACTGGTTCTTATGCCTGGGATAAGTGGAGGTTTTCTTAGCAAGAAAATCCACGTGTTTTCAGTTTTACTGTCTTGACCCCATCGTAAAGTGTAAATAGCACTTTGGGAAAAAGTCAGATCATCACACAGGGCAAAGAATATGAAAGACTTTGCAAATTGATCAAAAGTATGAAACTACTTTTGATGAAAACGCCGGTTGTCACCAAGATTTGGAACATACAATTCCAACTGGTGATGCCAAACCATTCAAATGTAAAGAGCGGCCTTGCAACCCTGCAAAAACTGAGTTATTAAACCAGCTCACGGCCACTTTAATCAAAGGAGGATTTGTGGTAGCTTGTGAAAGCCCATACAGAAATCCCACTGTAATTGTTACCAAGAAAGGCGGTACTTACAGGTTATGCATCGATTTTAGGTGGCTAAATAAGCAAACTATCAAAGATGTGTACACTATGCCAACAATATCGATGATATTAGGTTTTCTTGGAGGTAGCTATTTCTTTACAAGCTTAGATTTAACAAAGGGTTATCACCAAATCAAATTAAGTGAAGAGGATCAGAATAAGACTGCTTTCTCAACACCTGAAGGAACATTCAAATATACTAGAATGCCTTTTGGATTGTGCAATGCACCATCCGCATTTCAGAGAATGACGGACCAAATCTTGGGTGACATTAAAGGCAAGTTTGCCCTGGCTTACCTCGACGACATCATTATCTTTAGTAAAACGTTCAATGAACATTTACAACATTGCTGAAATCTTGGATAGATTAGATGCAAAAAATCTAAAAGCAAGCCCAACAAAATCATTCTTTTGCGCGGAACAACTTGACTTTTTAGGCTTTACGGTGTCTGCTGGCAAATATACTGCTAACGACACCAAAAAACCAAGCAATATTGGATTACCCTGCCCCTAAAACTTTGAAACAACTTCAGCGTTTTATTGGAATGGTTGGATTCTATGCACCTTTAATTAAAGACCTGAATTAAATACAAAAACCTTTCTTTGTGCAACATAAGAAGGAAAAGTGGAATAATTTCACTTGGACACCAGAATGTCAAAAAGCCTTTGAGATTCTGAAAGATCTACTCACTGGAGATATCGTGCTACCTTTGCCCGATTTTGCAACTCCTTTCACCATTCACACGGATGCAAGTGCTGCCGGTCTCGGTGCAGTACTCAATGCAAGTAGATCCCAAAGATAACCTTTTGCACCCTGTAGCATACCCAAGTCGTACACTGCAAGGTGCAGAAGCAAATTATAGTGCTTCAGAACTGGAGTGCTTAGGAGTGATATGGGGTGTAGAAAAATTCAGACCCTATATTGAATACTCCAAATACACGGTTGAGACTGATCATTCGGCCCTCAAATGGTTGATGAACTGTGAACATCCTGCAGGCAGATTGGCACGTTGGGCCATGAAGCTTCAACAGGAAAACATAGACATTGTCTATAGGAGAGGCAAAACAATGTTGTTGCCGATGCTCTCTCCAGACTTGGCACAGAAAGTGATGAAATCACAATCCACGACCAAGACGCAGAGTATGAAAGGTCCTAATTGTACTCACTATTTTTATTGACTGATTCTTATCATTGGAATATTTCAATGAAAGAATTTGAACAAGCTCAAAGAGACGATGAAAATCTCTCTAAAATTATGGGTTGGTTACAAACAGACCCAGAAGACGACACTCCTTGGCCTGATGTACCAACAGAATACACAAAGCTCAAAACAAAGTTTACACTAAACAGAGATGGTGTATTATTCATTTTTGCCCCCTTCAAATCAGATATTTATCTAGGAGATGTGGACAATTCAGCTGGACTCAAAATTGTGGTTCCAAAATCTTTGCAAGATAAATGCTTAGCACTGGTCCATGACTATTCCAGTAGTAGACATGGTGGCGGTGACGTCACTTTCGAAAGACTTAGACGCTATTTCTTTTGGGTAAATTGCAGACAAGACACTGTCAAATATGTCGCAAAATGTGACAGATGCCAGCGCTGCAAACCCATTCAGAGGAAACCAAAAGGTTTATTCCAACCAATCTCAGCCCAAATTGGCAGATTCGAAAGAATTGGCCTAGATCTGATGGGACCTAAACCAATGACGACCAATAGAAATAAATTTATTTTAGTCATTGTAGATTATGCAACTGGATGGGTTGAAGTGGTTCCTTTAAGGAATGCGAAAATCCTAACTTTGGTTCCCCATATTATGAGATTCTTTCAAACCTATGGTGTCCCAGGTTATATTGTGTCGGATAATGGCAAACAATTTGTTTCCAACATATACAATGCACTGTGCGAGAATGCTGGAATCATTCCAAATCGGACCTCTTCATACCATCCTCAAACTAACTATTCAGAAAGGATTAACAGAAACATTAAAATAATGCTTCAAATTTTCACTTCTGAACACAAGCACTGGGACAGAGTGATTGGAAATATAAATTTTGCACTCCGTACTTCCCCATCAGCTACCACAGGTATAACACCTGCAATGGCGACATTTCTTAAGGAACTTCGACCATTTTGGGATAACAGAGACGTTGCTTACGATGCCCCTTTCGACCCAGAACGGCACTGAGAATGCTCATGAGTCGGATGGCTTCTCTTCTAAACACTGCAATCAGTAATAAAGAGAAAGCCCAAATAAAACAAAAAGTTAATTATGACAAACACAGGTCGGATATTCAATTTGAAGTAAATGACTTGGTCCTAATTAAATCCTATGCATTGTCAAAAGCGGCAATCAGATACTCTCAATCACTAGAAGACAGATATAAAGGTCCCTATGTGATAATTAAGAAAATTAGCAGCAATGCCTATGAAATTGCAAAGCCTATCACTTTACAAAGTAAGGGCACTGTAAATGTTTCAGAAATGAGACTATACATTCCCAGTGATAAACCAGCAGGCTGGCCTATTGCTGATATCGATGATAACAATGAGGAAACCCTTACTACACCATCACAAACTAGCATTGTTGCTAGTAGCAACAAAAAGTCTGCTACACCACAACACACGGATGACAACAAGGACACAGTCCCTGTTCAATCAGCCGCCAATGGTGGAAACCCACAAAAAACAGTGGCTAATGATAAAAGTAATAAAATTATTGCCCCATTGCCTAAAAAACATGGAAGACCACCAAAAAATGTGTCAAAACCCAATAAAGACAGTATAAACCCTGTCATATTGCCCAAAAGACACATAAAACCCCCAAATAAATTAAACCTTTAATGGACTTTGGAAAAATAAATTTTATTGAAAGAAATTTTATTGAAACAAATAAATAGAAAATACAAAATTTCATAGTAAATGCGATAAATATGTCAAATTATTGTGGGATCCATTGAAGCTGTAAATAAAAACAAATTATTTCGGTCGAAACTTTGCAAAAATGTCGTATCGACGTAAACGCGCAAATCGACCATTTGCAGAATCCAATCAAATGACTGGATCCAGACCAATAAATGTCCAACGTACAAATACGTTCTCAAGCGCCTATATAAACGCACTGGTTGAACTTCAAATCATTATCTTCTGATAAGTTCAGTGCAACCACTATTAGATCACCAGTGAATTGACTTGAAAAACAAAAAGACTTCCAACTTTCAAACCAACTTACGATTGCTGACAGTGAAGCACAATTGATTGACTGTCCTGTGTGTGGTGGTTTAGGCCAAGGTGTGAATGTGCACACCGGATTTCGATCCACCTGTGCCAACTGCCTCGGCGACGGCAAGGTTAACCCGTTATTACCATTGACCCGACATTTCCGAATGTTTGGCGCAAGCGCCAACGAACCACGTAAAACCCTAAAACGGATCGACAAAATTTACCACGACAATCGAGATTGCCGCGCCAAGAAAATCAGGAAGTTGATTGCCGATTCTTCTGCCCCAGAAGCACGGGGACACATGTTGGCTTCCCTGCCAATGACCCCACTTGCACCATATCGGGATCCAAGAAGGAGATCGACCAAACCAGCGAATAATTCGACGACTATGCATGTTGCGACCAATAAAGCCCAACACACAAACCATTTGGAGCAGTATTCTGCCCCAAAGATTCCTTTGGACGAGACAGAGGTGAAGCGCCGAATGGCCGCCCACCCAACCCTTTCCGAAAAAACGATCCGTGTGCAATTGCATAGGGATAATAAGAACGCACTAAATGTTGCGAGGATTGCTAAAAAATATCCGGAGGGTAGAAAAGTCGCAGTCTTGATCCAAAAAATCGAGGATGCAAAAATAGCAGACTTCACTAAAATTGCCAAATCTCAAAATGAGCTTCAGGCAAAACAGAGAAGAGATGCTAATCTCCAATCTCTTATTGCATCCACCGCATCCCAAAAATTGGAGATTGCACAGACCGCGACACTAGAAGTAAAGAGGAAGGTCGAACAGCAATCTGCTGCCGCCCCACTCGCTTCACTACAGGACATGTGCCTCAGCGCCGTGTTTCCTGACTTGTCTGCCGCCACATCAAACAATGAGACGGACAAACCAAAGCTCTGGTACGACCAGGCCGTCTAAGAGGAAATGGCGGGACTAGTTTCCAACATCATAACCCCGATGGGGGTAGAGGTCGAAACATCGACTCAATCACCCCCAAAACCAGCAACTGTCGATCAAAAGATCCCAGTTACACCCGGTAAGTCCGTTGAGACAAAACCAAAACCAAGACAAAAAGAGGTTTGGCTGCACTTAAAAAAGCGCCACTCAAACCAAAGCCCAAATAATGGGTTACATGATTAATTGTTAAGTTTTTGTTTTCAAAAAAAAAAAAAAAATAGTTTTGGCCGATCGATTCGAAATAGGACCCCGCGGAAAATTCACCATCAACACCTTTCGAAATTTAAAACATTTAAAAATTAATATTAGTATTAAGGGCACAAAGTCCATAGTAACACATTTAAATTAGAAAGACCTTCTTTAAATAAAATAAATATTTATTCTTAAAATTATAATATTGTAAAAAACTCTGAAAAATATTTTTTAAGGAGCCACGTCTTGGGGTAAGTGTCACCTCTCTTGTTGCTCGTTTTGTCTGTTTTTTCCACTGGTGTGTTGCGTTTTGTTTTTAAGGAGACTAGCTCCTCATCTTGGATGTTGCTGCGCTGTTTCTCCGTTGTCTGTGCTCTGGGTTCTGCCGACATCGACCCAACTTCTTCGGAGGGGGGAGATGTGACCGTGTCACGACCCAGGCGCACGGCAACGGCCCGCGTCATGTCCCCCTAGTGGATGGTGCGGACATGATCACTTCCGGTCAAGACAGGAAGTCAGGGAAGACAGGTAGAGGCAGAGCGGATCCAGGGACAGCAGTTGTTATAGAGCCAGCAACCAGTACAGTCATGCATTGGCCAAGCTTCTGCAACTCCCTGGTTTCCACTATGAAGCCCGGGTTCCCAGTTCTCTGGGCCCCGCCTCCATGAGCGAGAACAGTGGCTGCAAGTCCATAATGGGTTGCAGCATGGTTGAGAATACTTCGACCACGCGGTCCTTGGTTCAATCGCCATGGCCCGCGGGTCGGGTTTGATTAGCACACACCGGTGGTACAGACATATGAGTAGCAGGTGGAGGCTGGCGCTGACCCCTAGACACACTAATAAAGGCCAAACACCTAAATACAGCGTCGTCTCTGCTACTTCACATGACAAAGGCGTCCAGTGCAGTCCTCTTATTCCCCCAAGTAGGGGCTGTGCACACCACCCCAGTCACAAAGGTTTTTGGCCAATTTTATGTAAAGTTAGAAATATTCCAAATTCTCAACCTTTTGCAGTTGGTTTGTTTTTTGGAATGTCAAAACCAAATTGTAGCAATGAATTTTTAAGTGAGTTTGTGTCAGAAATTTTAAAAATATTGGAATCTGGAATTTTAATTGGGGAAACTAAAACATTAATTAACTTGATAGGTTTCATTTGTGATGCACCAGCCAGGTCATTTCTTAAAAAAATAAAAGCCCATACTGGTTATTCTTCTTGCGAGAAATGTGACCAGACTGGAAGCTATGCTTTTAAACGTGTGATATTTAGCGAGAAAATTGGAACCGATGAGAAATTTAAAAATTTGGATTATGACGAGCATCAAAAGCCAAATACTTATCCAAAATTAACTGATTTACCTCTTGGATTAGTTTCTGGGTTTTCCTTAGAGTATATGCATTTAGTATGTCTCGGGGTTACGAGAAAAATATTGTATCTTTGGTTAAAAGGAATTCCAGTGCGATTATCCACTGATGAAAAAAAGCAATGTCATTTAAGTTTCTTAGTCTTGTACCATACACTCCAATAGAATTTTCACGTAAACCCAGAAGTTTAGATGAAGCTGAACATTTTAAAGCCACAGAGTTCAGGCAAAATTTACTTTATACAGGAGTTGTATGTAGTATTTCAAAATTCTATTCGATTAGTGTGACGATTCAATACCGTAGTGACTTATAAAATTGCCATCAGAGGGCGCGATTTGCTAAAATCGCGCCAGATTCAAAATAAGAAAATTCAAGTTTTATGAAAATAAAATGTTTATTGAATGATAAAATATTTAAGTAAATATTCTCTCTATATTTTGATAAATATAAGAGAGAATTATACAATGAATAGGTGTGTCCATTGTTAAAGAAAAAGTTATCGTAAAAGTGATTATTATACTCCAACAATAATAAATGTTGTTGTGAAATGTTTATTTAAGTAAATTAAGACTATTTAAGGGTAAGAATACTTTAAAATATGAATATAAATAAAGTTAACCCTAAATATTACCACGTGCTTTTTGAATATTTTAGATATTCTATGGGGTTCACATAACTTTGATCAAGGAGTTGATTTGATTGGATCAACTCATTATGACTCACTGATATGCAAATCAGCTAATCTGCTTATCAGTATTCTGGCTCCCTGATTGGGGGAAACTCAAGAAACCCCATGGTTTCATAGTATATAAGCTCCTACAAGAGCTGATTCTGGGCCTCTGTACTGAATTAATGTTGAATCTATATGATTGTCTATGTGTAACTTGTACCTGTAACCATTCAGAGTCATTTTGTCACCTTTTGCTTTAAGTATGAACCGGCAGGCTGTCACACCAAATTAAAGTAGGTATAGTGCCGTAAAGTCCATAGTCGCCGGGCGTGAAAAACCCGAAGGTAAATGTACCGAGAATATACTTGTGCTTTTGCATGTAGGCCAGTCTTATGGACAAAACTTGATTGTATCGAGTTCGCTCGGACCGAGCAGCAACCGCTACCCGTATCAGGAGTGGGCGCTAACTGTCACGTGCTTCGGCACCGGTTGAGAACAAAGCATTCGGTTTAATGCTGCGCGCCCGACTCAATCATGACGGCCGAGGAATTCCCTTTGAATTCCATAACCAACTTCTTCCCGCTAATTTATACTTTTTCTTTAGTTTCTTATCGATAGTTGTACATTTATTTAAATGCTTACAATTATTATATTCATGCGAATGTAATAATTGGAATAGAAGAGTGAGTTTTCTCTGCAACGCTCGAAACACAGGTGTAAGTCGATACCACGTGGTATCGCTAATTTGTGACGATCATCCGACCAATGAACGCCGATATTCGCAGGATTCGATAGTGCATTACCCCGATTAGGAACCAAATAGCACCAGGAAACAACAGAAGATTCGTAATATTATTTATAAATTGTATTGTTATTAGTTTATCAAGCCTCTGTCTGATAGTTAAAGTTTCGATAATGTTTTGCCAAGTTTCCTGGTTAAATTAGATTAATTGATAGTCTCGATATGTTTTAAGTATTTTATTGCCTCTGTTGTTATTTCGATCTAGTCGACCTCGTATCATTGTAATTTGCAATGATCCGTAATAAATGTTATGATTTGATAAAATTCCCTGTTTGTTTGATTATTTACTTTACTCTTTCCAATTCAGTGTTTGCAAGTGTGTTTATGTATTTTTACTGGTTCTTATCCTTGGGATAAGTGGAGGTTTTCTTAGCAAGAAAATCCACGTGTTTTTATAGTTTTTACTGTCTTGACCCCATCGTAAAGTGTAATTAGCACTTTGGTTAAAGTCAGATCGTCACATTAGAAGTGTTTAATCACTTTCTCTGCTTTCATGTGGCAATTTCAATTCTAGCAAATTCTCAGTTATATTTAAAATTCAATGACTATGCTAATAACTTGTTAGGGTATTTTGTTGAAGGCTTTAAGTATTTGTATGGTGAACAATACATGTCCTACAATATTCATGGGCTTCTTCATTTGGCTTCTGATGCACATCATTTCGGTCATCTCGATTTGTTCAGTGCTTTCCCATTTAAGAATTTTATGCAAATATTTAAGCGTTTACTTAGAAAGGGTGACAAACCACTAGAACAGATCATTAAAAGATTAGCTGAGTTAAAGCAATTGCAAAAGGTTCCAATTCATTTAAAAGAAGATCTGATTTGCAAATATGAACATGGAGAAGGACCCGTAGTTGAAGAGTTTGGACATCCCCGATTTTCTAGAGTAGAATTTCCTACATTTACCTTGATCAAACAGAAAGGAAATAATTGTTGTGGAATCAATGGCCGAATTATTCAAGTAGAAAATTAATAAATTAATAATGAGGTTCATATAATAGGACGAGAATTTAAAGAAAAAAAAGCTGTGTATATACAACCTTGCGATTCATCAACATTAGGGATTTTTAATGTATCAAAATTATCCAAACTAAAAAATTGGCCAGTAAAATGTGTATCAATAAAATATTTTCAATTACCGGTACCTAACTGCTCAGAATTTGTTGTAATTCCGCTTAATTAGTTTTAATACCGCAGGAAAAAACATATTAATTTAATTTTAACAAACAAAAAAATACTGTAATGAAAACAGAATTATCAGTGCCATTGATTTTTATTTTTTTGGTATAAATATTTTATTGTTGTGCAATTAAGTGCTGTAAAAATGTAAAATAATTACTTTGAAATAACTCATTTCTTCTCTGAAGCTAACTGAAGATGCCGGAGAACTTTGCTATAGTTGAGTTTGTAAGCAGTAACACAACAAGTGTTGTACCAACAGTTTGGAAAAATCAAAATCAGCGTGTATGGCCGCCACAAATCCCGGGTAGCAACATCACTGGAAATATAAAAAAGCAAATGAAACCAAAAGAAAATTGGAAATCCTATGAAATCCGAATTTTTGGAAAGTTTGGTAAGTCCTCATGTAAAATGTAAAATGTTGGGGCTAATCTGGCAGCATATTGTATCGTATCCACTTTATTTTAATCTTGCTTAATTGCACCATTAAAAAATTAAATATTTAATTTTTTTGGGCTTGCAAAATACTGACAAATCCCACTTCAATGAAAAAACAAACTAAAATTTTGACATCTTAAAGTAGATTTCTTCCTATTTAAAACCCATTTTTTGTGTAAAAATTTTTTTAGGAAAATTATTTGTTTCTAGCTATTTTTCTGAGGGGGGTCTTCAAATAACCATAAGAAGAAAATAAGAATCAGTTCAAATACTTACATAATTTGCTTCCTATTTTTCAGACACATATGAATCTGCAAAAAAACAAGAAAAAAATCAGAATACAAATCAGATTTAGCAACAGAATCCGAAAAAGGACGTGGATTCCGACAAAAAGTCAAAAGGAGAATCGATTCCACTTCTTCAGATTCAACCAAAGTGCCAAAAAAAAGCGTTCCCAAACAAGTGCTCCGAAGACCTCTGCAATTGAAGAAACTCAGACTTTCCCCTCAATTAAACGAAGCTAGTTGTTCTAGTATTCAAGAATCTTTGCCAGCTGCTATCTGCCATATGCCATCTACCAATCGCGACATGTCATCTCAAGATGTCTCACAAGATCTAATGACTTTGTCGCAAGAGGAAATAAATTTGTCGCAAGAACCAATAAATTTGTCCCAAGATAATAGGTCACATCAACAACTTGATATTACAAAAACATTTCCAAATAAGAATTGGCAATGCACTACGTGTAAATGTGGAGTAAATGGTATTTTTATAAATTAAATTTTTAATTTTGCATGTACTTAATATTACCTTTTCCAGAATTCCAGAAAACAATCCTGCAATCCCTCATTTCAATTGATTCTAAAGTAACTGCTTTGCAAGACAACTATCAGCACTGATGGAAAGTCAAATGTCATCTAATAAGCCGCCATGTTTTACAAAAGGTGACAATAGAAACAATAGAAACAATAGACGAATTTTTAGCATTCGACATATGTGTCACACAAGATTTAAAACAAAAATTGGTACAAAAATTGCCTAATTCTTTTTATATACAAATTACTCATGTTACATTTCTTTTACTTTTCTCACAGTATTCACAATTGGCCACAATTGGTGGAAATGGATTTAACCCTCAGACGCCTAACATTTTGGGTCAACGCAAAGACCTATTAGTGGTGTCAATTGACATGTTTTATATACTTCGAGTTGAAGCGTTTTAGTGCTGTTACCATGGTTACCATGGTTTTACCAACAGACGCTAGGTGTCACCGATTGTAAAAATCAAGACACTCGGTCAAAATGTGATCATTTGAACAGCATGAGGTGTTTAATCATTTATTTATAATAATTGTGTATATTAACTTAATTTTAATTCCAATTAGTGCAATTAATTGCAATTGATATGAAATGTGAACTGAACATGTGCCAACATGTGCTTTGTTTATTCTCTACTTTGCATATAGGTGGCGTTGTATTTTAAAAGCGCTCTCACTAAAGAGAAAAATGCAGTGAAAACAGCAAACGTTTTAAGCTGAGATTTTAAGGGGCTCATATTTTCTCTTTACAATAACTTTTTTTTATAAGTCTGAAAATTACCAAATAAATTGAGTGTATGTAAAACCACTTTTGGAACAGCTCTATAAAATTTCAGATATTTTGAAAAATTTTTTGAAAAAAATTTGTATTCAGAACTATTGCCTGTGTCAATTGACCCATAGGATAGGCTTCTGAGGGTTAAAGATGGGGTCAGAAAAATAATACAACACATGATCGGCAAGAATGTGGCTAAACAATTCTCATGGCTTGGGTTGAAGGGAAAACTGATATTTTCAAAACTTAAAGTGATGGATATCATTTATGGTAATTAATTTTAAAAATATTTTAAAAAAATCACTTACATTAAATTAACTTTAATTACAAATTTATTTAGCTGTTGCAACTTCAAAATTCAAGGCCACCAGATACGAGGTAGAAGAAACAATAAAAAACTATTTGCGTCACGCTGGTGATAAGCAGAAGCTAAAAATGTAATGGATTTAAATTGGTACACTGATTTGGTTTCTGAATATTAATTCTGAATTTTGCAGATTGGATGAAGATGAAGATGAAAACGAATCCTTGAATCCTCTCCAATACTTAGCTGCTGATTAGTGATTTTTCTGTTCAAAATTGAAATTTTAATGCTTATTTAACATTTTACTGATTTTTTTTAATGATGTACCGTTTTTTCATATACTGTTTTTGTTTAATATTTAGCTGCTTTTCTTCTTTTTTAGGGTTTTTACGTATCACGGACCGGTATGTCGCCATGCATTTGAAAGACGCTTGATACCTCGAAAACGAGAGAGCCCTGGTTTGAATGAGGCCCTGAATGGTTGCAGAACTAGAGGCGTTCGCAACCACCGCATTCATGTCGATTGATACAAATAAAAATGTAGTTCAGGTTGATATTAACTTACTCTCTAAAAAGAACGCCGTTTAAAACCACCTAATCACTTAAGAAGTGAGAGAATAGAATCTAATCTAAACCTAATATCACTCAAAGGTGGAAGCCTAATCTGGAAAACAAGATGGCGGATCCCAAACTAAACTATTTCAAGCAGAGTGAACATTCTTCTTGCCTTTCTGTCTTTTAGAATAATAAATGCACGCGTATACAATTTACTATTATTCTGACCAGGTCCAGCCAGGTTATGCGCCACATAAGCCCTAAAAATACGCGTGAATACTTAAAGAAGAATGCAGAATGAAAAAACATGAAAACACAGTTGGAGATGACCTTCAAACAAGGGTGAAGGGACCAGCCTTCTACTAGTTGTGTGCTGTTTGCTAGCAGGAGAGAGAGTGAACTCCAAAAACTTGGAAAATTACATTAAAAACTCATACTGCATCCTCATTGGTCCTCAGAAAGTGAGGAACCAACGAGAGAGAAGGAGTAGTATGAGTCACTCACTTAATATGCACAAAGTCGGGTCATTCCAACTGTAGGACCAAAATAACACGGGGGGATTACATGACAAATGAGTACAGTCATCACAAACGGCCTTGGCCAGACACACAAATGGATAAACACAACACACAAAAAACAAGACATGCAAATTTGTTAAAAGCAAAATTTGGGTTTATTAGAGGAAACACAAAAGGAACGCGTAAACACATTTTACGCCCGTGACAACTTAGGTGCCTATTTTTTGACTGTTTTTTCCTGACTTTTTGGTCATTTTTCCTTACATTTCTGTGTGTATTTTTACTACTTTTGTTTTTTCCTGATAATTTAGTGTCTTTTCTTTTTTGTTGTTATTTTCATGTTTTTTCCTGCTATGTAAAAGGTATTTTTCAATTTTTTTCTATTTTAGTATTTGTTTTAGTGTTTTCAATGTATTTTAATGTGTTTAAATGGAAATTTAGCACTTTCTTTATGCAAATCTCATGTTTTTACTGTTTTTTTACTAATAAAAGTTTTTTTTCACTATGAAATTGTTTTAATTTAAAATTAAAAAAAACTTTTTGGACGTGATTCAGACATAATTCGGACCTGATTAGGACGTGATTCAGACATGATTCGGACGTGATTTGGACGTAATTCGGACATTATACAGATGTTTTAAAAAAACGGACATCTTATGGACATCTTTCGGATGTCCCATGGACGTCACTATCTGTTCATCCGTAGGACATCCTGTGGACGACATACTTGCTGCGCCCATCGGACGTCTAATGGATGTCCTTACCGTGGTAATAATGTCCAGATTCGGACTTGAAAAAGATTTAATTCGGCTCAAAACTGGATGTCCGAGGTGTAGGTCTTGGTAAACGGAAACATGTGTGTACACCATGTCATGCACATAGTTTGTGCTTGGTGTGTGTTTTTGTGACATTTCAAGATGTTCACATTTATTTTTAGTTTTGATTTTATGATGTTATGATGATCTGATAATATCATCATAATATTATCTGAAGTGTTTGTATTTTATTTTGATATTTATATTCAGTACATTAGCAGATTCATATTAGCCTGTTATCCTAGTTTTGAATCTGCTCACAATTGCTTGTATTCATTTCTTTGAGTGCACCTGGTATTTCTGCTCTAACCTAGATGTAAGCAGAGATCCATGTGCCTGTCTAGCAGTATGGGATCACCCACTGGTCAAGGGTGTGATCCCTTTTTCTACTTTTGAGTTATTTATAGCCTTATGGTTTTTTATCATTCTGTATGTTTTCTGGGTTTGAGATTATATACTCTATCTTTGATGATTGCAAATGGCTGACTTTTTTCTTCTATGCAACCGTGGATGATTAATGGACTATGGACAGTTATATTAGTGAGTTTTTGCTCGAAATATGTATTTAATGGCATTATAAGCGATTCCTATCGCGGCCAGTTTGTTGCCAAGCGGCTGGATGTGTGTTTGCATCAAGAACACATCAAGGACTCATGTGTGAAGCAAACACAGCTTTTCTCCATTGATTTGGACCATTTACAGCTCCAATCAATACGTTTTGGCATCCAGCATGACAGAGAAGCGATAGGACGAGGTTTCGCGCATTTGGAGAAAATCGCGATCGACGGGACCTCGCGTCTAACTCCGGCGGGACGCGGTGGCCCGAGGACGGGGAGAAATTCCGATTTTTCCAGCCAAAATTCAAAAATCGATTTTTGTCAATTTTTGACCATTCGAAGTGCAGTTTTGCTTCCACAACTGCAAATAGGACCAGGGCGGACCACATAAGTGTACACGTGGGACCGTGTGACAGCATTTGGTCGACTGATGTTTGGTCGACTTGCATTTGGTCGACTGCATCTGGTCGACAAGTGTTTGGTCGACAGGCGTTTGGTCGACAGTATTCGGTCGACAGGCGTCTGGTCGAAAAACGCACACCAATGTTTGGTCGACAGTCGTTTGGTCGACTGGCGTCTCGTCGATTGGCGTTTGGTCGACTGGCGTTTGATCGACTGACGTTTGGTCGACCGACGTTTGGTCGACTGGCGTTTGATCGACCGACGTCTGGTTGACTGGCGATTGGTCGACTTTGCGTCCTGCTAGTTACCATTAAGAGGTTTCTAAATTGGATCTTAATAGTAATTATTTTTTATTTCTATAAAAATAATCAAATAAAACATTAAACTTCTGAAATTCTATTTTATATAATTTGTATAATTTTTAACGGCATTTTTTTATTAAAGCAGCATTATCGATTTGTTTTCCTGGCGCGTGAAATCAAGCACTTTCTCCAGGTACCTAATACACGTTGACGTTAACATCGTTCGGGATGCGGCATAAACATTCGTGGTGTAAAAAGTTTGTAATATTGTTTACTGAATGATGGTACGTATTAAAACATGAATAATTAATTGACTGAAATCTGCAAACGAATTTTTTTTCTGACTAAAAAGATTTAAAACTTAAATCCCATGAAAAACAATTTATTCGATGTTCAATACTGGATTTGGCCGATAAAAATGGATTCATTTTGATAAAAAGTTTCTTAAAAGGTCAATGTTTTATGTGCAGATGTTGGTGTGGGAGTGAATAGCTTGTTTTAATTAATTTTTTTTTTTATTTTTTTTTAGTTTGCGGCATACAATGAAAAGACGTTTGATATTGAAATTGAGCGGAGCTTGTTGATAATAATTTGTGTTGTTCCATTTCTTTTATTTAAGCCCAAAGGTCAAGAAAGACCGCTTGCAAGCTGAGAAATAGGTATGTGACGGTCGAATTCCGGAAATCGCCTTACTATTTTATCACTAGGTGGCGCTGACCGTTAAGTCGCGCCACATTCAAATAATCTCTATTTACGTTGCCTATCTCTGGTTTCATGCTTAGCTTTATTATATTTGATCAGTAGATATTTCATAAGTGTGTTTATTTTATGAATTATGGTGAATAATAATATCCTATATTATTATTCTAACATGGGAAGTTATCTTGTGATAGGAATTTGCTGCGGTCAGTTGACCGGGGGCGTGTTTAATCCGCGACAATTTTTTGCGCGACATGACATATTTGTCAATTTTGTAATAATACCCTATATCTCTCTTTTTGCTGCGACAAACATTAGTCGCGACACTGTTAATCGCGACAATGGGTTGGTGCGACATAAGAAATCGCGACAATATGTTGGCGCGACATTGATAATCGCGACAACATGTTGGCGCGACATTAAAAATTGCGACAATGAGTTGCGCGACATTGTTAATTGCGACACAAAATAAACAGATTTTTTAAATTAAATTTTTTTTTTTTTTTGATTTTTGATTTTTTTATTTCATTGGTTTCTGATAATTTTTATTTGGGGAAATATATTTATTCTTCTTTTTGAAAGTTTTCAAATTGTTTTCATACTCCATTGCTGAGCAACTGATTGTTGGAGTGAATATGAGTCAGGAGTGTCTATGGCCTCCCTCATATTACAATATTCCCTTGGGAGATTACGACCCTTTGTTGGCATTCCTGAGTTCATTCTGGAGT
>JH430581.1:22662-33096 GCA_000239455.1 Strigamia maritima | reverse complement strand
CATGCATAGTGAATCCATACTTCCGAATTTGCCACTCACAGTGATTGAATCCACATTGCAAATGGAACAACGACCTGTTGAAGCTCAACCAGCGTCATATAAATGCATATCACGGAAACTGGATGGAAGATATAGAGGCTGGATCCGTGAAGAGCATGAGGCAACGTGGAGGAACAAGAGGGCAAATTGACGTTTATTACGTCACAGATACTAATGTTCGACTGAGAAACAAAGGAGATGTTGATAAATATCGAATGAAGAACAAATTACGTGACGATGGATACTATTTTAATTTCGGTCAAATGGAAAGACATCCACCATTGCCACCGTTACACGTAACAAGTTCTGAAGATGAATTGCCGAGTGGAATTTCGACGCGTTCAAGAACATCGAAGCCGATTAAAGGTGCAACGGCATACGTGACACGAGTAAAGAGAGAACCAATTTTATATGAAGAAGCAATTGACTCCGAGGATAGAAACGAATGGATCAAAGCAATGAACGAGGAAATAGAAATGTTCAAGAAGAGAGATGTGTTTAAAGAAGTGCCCACACCAATGGACAGCACAATTCTAGGAACCAAATGGGTTTATAAGATGAAAACGGACACGCTGGGAAATGTGACAAAGTACCGTGCACGTTTAGTAGCGCAAGGCTTTCGCCAGAAGAGTGGCCTTGATTATGATGAAGTATATAGCTCAGTAGTCTCATTCATATTGATTCGTTTCTTCTACTGTATGCTGGTTGTTTTACGAGGCTGGATTACTGCACACATCGATGTAAAAGCCGCTTACTTATATGGAGGTCTAGACAAGCCCACATATATAAGGATACCAAAGGGAGCTACGTCAACAAAATGCAACACTGTCTGGTTCCTGCAAAGAGCTCTATATGGATTACATCAGAGCGGACGCATGTGGTACGAGATGCTAGATGCCACACTGCAAAGATTAGACTTTAGGAAGATACCAGGCTGCAATTGTGCTTATACGTCTGGCCTACAAGCTGTGATTTTAGTCTACGTCGACGACATTGTATTATTTTCCATCAATGATAAGATAAAAGCAGAAATTCTATTGAAGATTGGGAACAATTTTGAGATAGTCGACTTGGGACCTATCACTAGCCTGCTAGGAGTTGATTTTATTAATGTTGAAGGCCATACACTCATATCCCAGCGGAGATACATCGAAAAAGTAGCTAAGGTTTATGGTTTAACACCTAATAATCTGGTAAAGTCGCCGGTACAAGTTGGTACTGTGTTGACTAAGCGTAAACTAAGGCAAGTAGATGATTTTCCTTATCGCTCACTTATCGGTTCTTTATTGTTTTTAGCATTGAGGACACGCCCGGACATTGCCTATTCTGTGATAGCTTTGTCACAATATTCAGGGTGCCACTCGACAGCGAATGTAAAATTGTTATTACAGGTCCTCCAGTACGTCTTGAATACCGCAGATTATTGTATTGACTTACTTGTCTTTGTGTACGAACGATCGACTTTGGGCTTATACGGATGCCTCATGGGCTAGTTGCGAAGAAACATCACTCAGTTTTGGAGGTTATGTCCTATTAGTAGGAGGAGTGCCAATCTTGTGGCAATGCCGGAAACAGGCAAAGATAGCGACTAGTACTATGGAGGCGGAGTATATTACCATGGTTGATTGTGTAAAAGAAACATATTGGTTGTCATGTGTTTTTGAGAGTTGTGAAGTATTTGATACAATTTCGGTTCCAACTGTGTACGTTGATGCGTCAGCTGTGATCCAATTCACACAAAACGAGGTCGAGAATAGTAAGACCAAACACTTAAGAGTTAAGTTTAATTGGCTTCGTGAATGGCATTGTGACCGTTTATTCAAACTTTGTAAAATCTTGGGAGAGTTGAATATAGCCGATGTGTTTACCAAATGGTTGACCGGTGAAAGAGTGAGATTTCTATGTAATGATATTTTTGTGCGTTATTTGTCGTAATATATCTTGATTAATACCTTATAACATCTTTCTCCATCGCGGGGGAGATCTGTTGGGCCTTGTGGCCTTGTGGCCTTGTGGCCTTGTGGCCTTGTGCGAGTGGAAAAATGTTTATAATTTGTATTTGATAGTTTTGTTTATTTGTAATTAGTTTGAGTATGAAGTTTAATTATTTATTATGATTGATTGTATTTTCAGTTTTTGTTTGTGTTGATTGATTAGTTCTAGTGTTAAGTTTGGTTAACAGGTGGCAGCACTTGACACACTGGTGAAAAACATGGCTCCAGGTTAGGAGTGATGTTGAGTTGAGTTCTCTTAAGTTTTGTATTTATTTTATGTTTTTGTTTTTATTTTATGTTTGAGTTCCTTTTTGGTTTTATTCATTTAGGTCCTTAGTTTATTATTTAAGTTAGTTTAAAGTTTAGTTTATGGTTTTTGGCTTATAACTAGCAAGTAGCTAGAGCCAGGTGAGTGGAGTTCACTCATCTTTAGTTTTTTACTTGTTTTGAGGTTTTCTGTCACCAGCTCGAGAAATGATTGTTGTTTTTACCTAGACACAATCATTTAGCGACCTTCATTTGTTTAAAACAAGAAGAGCGCTACGCGTGATGCCTTGGCTGCTGATCCGGGATTTGCTAAGATACTGACATGGTCAGCGATCATGGGGCCATGTGAATTTTGGACGCGTTTTTCCGGTTAGTGAGTTCGAGTAAGTTATTTCCTCGAAAGTGGACCCCCATAACTTTATTCATATTCAGACCCCTACGAGATGGCAGGAGTTCTGTTATGGGATTCTTCTCCATGATTTGGCAGCTCCGGCGTCGATTGCCGAATTAGTTTACGCATGGGGAAGTGACGAGGTGCATCACATTGAAGATTTAATCATGTGGGAGTTGGACGCGTACTTTTTGCGAAGTGACCCTAGTTGTGCATCAATATTATTGTTTTCAAACTGGCCCAATTACTCACGGAGTATGTGAGGGAAGCAATTGGGGTCCGTTTGTTGTAAATTTGTACCTGATTTGTGCCTGAAACCTGGGATGTGACTTTTTTGTGACTTCACAGACTTTCGTGTTGTCACATTACCCGATTGTGACAAATTTTTTATGCGTTTCGTGAATTTTCACCAGACTTTGCGGTGTTTTCACGAGATGCATGCTACTACCGAACAGTGATTTGAACTTTTTATTTATTTTTTCAAGTGCATTTATTGTTTTCAGCGTTTTGTGATAATTTATTTTATTTTTTGAGGTGTTTTATCATGAGGTTTTTTTTCAGATGATAAGTTCTCATCTTTTTTCCCTCATTTTGGTTATTTTTATTCATGTTTTTTATGCATTATTTATTTTTTGAGTGTAATTCTAGTCTGTATGCCTGGCGAACTTACCTTTATTGGTTTGGCTGCCAGGATACTTTGTGACCATTGCTTACCTTTGCCAGTTGGCATGGTCAAGACTTTTGTTTAATTGTTTTTATTTTCTATTTAGTTTTTATTGTTTTTTGTTCATTTGTTCATACCGTGATGACTCTGTGGTATTTTTGATAATTAGTTTTATTGCATCATTTTCATTTTTATAATATTTTTAATAATCGTTAACTTAATTTGTTTGATTTAGAGTTTTGATGTTTGTAATTGCCGTCCATTCGTTTTTGATTAAACCTAATAAATGTCTGGGTTTGGGGCGTGTCACAGGCCAAATTACCATATATGCATTCCTTAAATGTTTTCCCATTATTTTGTAATAAATGTGTGTTGAATCCTATATCTGTTGTAATTTGTAGTGACTTTGTTATCCCTTGTTTATTCCTGGCCAAGGTCACAGATGAGTGACTTGGTTTTTTACCTATGTTCTCCACCCTTCCCCCTCCTCTGATGTTGGTCAATCAGTTAGGTCCATTGCTCCACTTTCTGAGTTATGCATACCAATTAGTTCCTGGTTGTGCTGTCATGCTTTAATTGGTTGTCTCTCCTTCTGGCAACCAATCACAGCATTCTGATGTTTCCTCAGGAGCATTCTAGCTCAGGAGCAAACACAACAACTTTAGACCTCGATCCTAACACATCAGGCTCTAATCAGCCATCATTAGAGGTGTTGTTTTGTCAACCCTTAGTGAATGTCACTCAATTGAATTTCATGCATTCCTTGTAAGCTTATTCTGCTATCCTTTATGCATTTTTATGGTCCTGGTTGACATTGTTCCCTGTCCAGGTTAGGAAATAGTATTGCTAGCTCTCTTTAATTCCTTTAACACACCTGAGAACATAGTAGTGTCAAGTCAAGGTCAACCAGACTTGTAGTGTGGCAGCCATCTTGTCTCCTACTTGTCTTGCTCTAACATCTAGCCCCCTTGGCTATAGATCATTGAGTTTCTTATGTTGGTTCTTTTTAGTTTAACCTAAGCTTTCCTGAAATTTATTGTGTAACATATAGGGTGTGGCACATTCCAGAACTCCACCGTTGTTCGAAATGCATTTTCAGGGCCACACTCACCCAAGGGCTCTCTCACTCTAGCGGCTACGCGTCCTTCAAACGCGAAAATAACATCGATTCATAAGCCGACGTTTTAAAAGTAGATATTAGATAGGATTAAGAGGAAATAATTGATTTATTGGGAAAAAAAAGAAGAAGAGTATATATATATAAAATAAGAATTTGAATATTTAATCTGGGAATTTTCCAGAACATTTTTGAATGTATTGAATTTGCATATTTTTGCATAATATATTTATTTGCGCGTATATTATTTTCGTGTTAGTCATTCCGAGGGACACAATGAAGGACAAGTGTAATATTGCTAGAAAATATACTGAAAAATATTTTGAAAGAGGTATTATTGTGTGAATAGAGCCAAGAGGACTATAAATTGTTGAAAAGAGAATATATTATATTATAATTGGAATTATTGCTATATAAATTTTTTTTTGCTTTGGCCTTTTCCTTTCTTCTTAATTAATCATTATTTATTCCTTTATAACTTTTATTTCCGAAAGTTATACTTTATTACGTTATCATGATCCGTGCGGCCAAAAAATATGAAATTCTAAAATTTAAATTTCAACACCAATAGGTGTTTAGCATAATTATTTTAGCACCTTACGGTCGTGCCATTGTGATGAGTAATCACCTCTCCTCTCCTTAGTTATTATTAACTTTTGTATGGCTTGACCTATTTTGACCACCTGGTGGGAGGTGATTTCTTTGATCAAATAAGTTAATATAGACACTTGAAGTATATGCTCACGACCGAGCACACCTTTAGCACCAAACCTGCAACCGGGCTCACCTTAAGGTGCTTCTAGTCATGTCATCCTATAATATGAGCGTTTCATGCTGAAATGCCAACCTTAGGGTTTTAATTCATCAGCAGTGAACTATTAGACTTGAAAGCCACTATTTTAAGCACGCAATTGGTACTTCTTATCCGTCGGCGATTTCTAGCTATTTCCGACTGTGAAACCGTGTGAGTTTACATAATTGAGCCAACTGCGTGTTCGAGCGAAGAAACCATAGCAGACCCACCCGCGCGAGCGTTTGCTTCTTCGCGTAAAACCCCATCCACCCAAGGTGTGTTTATGACCTGTGTGACCTTCTCAACAGCGAACACCAAATCTACGGGCTGCCCGACTCCCATGCACGACGGTGGCGTTTATCTAGGTTTGGGCCTGTATAGTCCAACATAATATCATACAAAAACAGTGTGACATTTTCCGAATGCTCACACTTGGCGAGCTTAACAGGATTCGCTTTAAGGACACTATACAGCTTACCTTTGGGTACTGAAGAAACCTTCGTAGGCCTACAAGCAAGTATAATTCACTGTATCACCATTTTTGTTGATTATAATCATTCCATTATTAATTGAACTTTATTTTTCATTAAAATGGACCGAATTCAACACATCCTGAATCCATTTGATTTCGAGGAATTATCTCAACATGACATTTGGGCGTCATTTATCGATTTGGAGTTGCGACGGACCACTGATGCAACAGCTCCATTCCTCCAAGACGATAATGAGCCGCCTGCACCGTCACTAGTGGATACACCTTCGGTGACAACGTATGCAACAGCCTCATTGTCAATGTCAGTTAATCCAACACCATCACCTACTGGCCCCCAGCTGTCTATCGAGCCACTGACTTGGCAAACTACAACCTCATTCCGACCTAGAAGAGCCAGTGAGGGATCTAGCGATTTGGTACTAGGGAATTCACCTGAGTTTCAACCAACATGTTGGCCAGGAGCACGTGCCAGCTGGCGCGTCCAAAAATCCATTTGCAACTTCTACGCCAGGAAATCCATTTGTACCCGAGACTACGACAATTATAACCAACATTTCGCCGACAACCACAACTATGACGACGACTACTCATCCTGTGTTTACAACTGCGTCTTCATTGTTGGCACCTTCCGTGATCTCAACAAGACAATCGGCTCGTATCATCAATGAGGGTCTTATGTCAGAGATGATACGTGAAAAAGTATGCATTTCCTACCAGGAACCAAAAACAAAGGATCATTTATCACTCTCATCACCATCACTTCAAAGAGGCGCTGCACCATCAAACATTTTGCATCAATACCGCCTTAAGGTCGAAAAAATCCCTTATTTTGATCCTGATAAAGCAGAGTTTGACACAGTTGATCTGTTCCTAGGAAGATTATATGCACATTATTATACCATGAGGATACCAGTTGCTTAATACTTGAAGGTGTACGTTGTCCAAGCATTGCGTGGAAAAGCTCAACGTTGGTGGATGGCCCAGAAACCTAAACCAACCACTTGGGAGGATTTTGAGCGATTATTTCGTAAAATGTTCTCCATCGATGCAGCAGCAGCCACCGTCAAGTTGGCGCAGAAGAAACAGCGACCAGGTGAACCAACATCCAACTTCCTGTCCGAAATTATTTATTATTTGGAAATTACGGGAATTAAAGATAAGGAACTAAAGTGGCAAACTGCGCAGAACAAATTACAAACTGAGGTGGTGCAAATTGCTCGAGCGTGGGGAGTTAATTCCATCGACCAAGCCATCAAGATGGGAGGAAAGATGGATGAGGGTTTGCAATTGGATGCTCTGCGAACCAACGAATATAAACTGATTGGAATTCCGGATCAAAGGATGTCTTTACCTTCTGGGGTGGGAGGACAAATAGTTTTGGCATCAACGGTAGCACCCAGCAAACCACCTGTAGTGGAAGGAGAAGAGAAGAAGGAAAGAAAACAATTTGTACCTTTTCCTAGACCTAAAAGGTTCATCAAGGCTCAGCAAGCTTTTGTAACTTTTCTACAAATTTGTGGTGAGGCTAAATCCGATAACTCAGATTCAAGCAGTGACAGTGAGGCAGACGCCCCACCAGTCGTGGCTACAACTACCACCAAAGTGCCACCTGCGGCAGCCCAAACCACGGAAGTCATCGACCCGACAGCTCACGTGTGCCACCCATCGGTAATCACTTTTCCTCCGGGACCTGGCCCACCAACCCATGTTGCGTGTCCGGACCATGGAGGAAGACCAGACGAGACAGGTGGTTTCTCGTCGACAAAAAGACCTGGAAGCCATTATGCCCCTCGTGTGGAAAGGTTTGGGTTCCGTCGGGAAACGAGCAGGGCTCGATGGCGACGGGGGCAAAACCAGCCAGCCAGACCAGAAAGTAGAAGCTACTAGTGCTCCAGTCAACCTTTTAGGAACACGAAAAAGGACTAAGTCGACACAGAAGCCAAAAAAGGTGAAAGATGTCGCACCAGCTGACAACTCGACAACTGACTCTAAATTAAAGGTTTCCAACCCTAAAAGTGAAGAAACTATTTCCCAACCTGGTACAACTTCTAATCAGACACCTGTTAAGGAATTGATCACTCCTAACCTCATCAATTTTGTCATGTTATCACCTGACGAGGTGACAAAGACTAAGGAACCAATTGTGGAAATTACAACACAAGATCGTCGTAATCCCCACGCACCTTATGTCAAATTAACTTGGACTAATTTATCTTTTGTGGCATTGTTGGACACGGGAGCACAGACATGCCTCATGTCTCAACGATTGCTCGAGAAATTACAAGAAAAGATGACCTTACCACTTGTGAAAATGAATGAACGGATACGTACCGCAGCTGACGACTATGTTCAATGCACCGGGTCGGTGCAACTAGCTATTCGTGCTCCGCTAGCCGTTATCACATTCACCTGTTTGGTAATTCCTAAAACTAGTCAAGATCTACTGCTAGGCAGAGATTTTTGCAGAGCAGTGGGTTTACAAGAAGATTACGTGCAGGGCCAGTGGTACCTGAGTGGTGCAACTGAAAAAAGACCTTTTCTAACATTAGAGGAAGCTCAGAACTCTGAACCAGTACTTTTGTTTCCTGTGCAATCTGATGACACGAAACCAACAGCAGATGTTCAAACAGTTACAACCTCAGATATTAATTGTATTCTTTTAAATTTCAGACCATTAAGAAAGGAAGTTTTCGATTTCCCTAATGATGATCATCAAAGAAGAGTCAAGACTATACGTCACCACGTGAATAAATACCTTACGTCATCAATTTGGTCGCCTAGACGCAGGGAGACTTCACCTTTGACACCTACGAAGCCAGTCATGACACATAAGCGATGGTCTTTTAGCCAAACTCGAAAACTGAGACGCCAACGCAAGCGAGAAAAAACAATTGAACCTGTAGTTTGGAAATTGAACGAAGAAGCTTTTAAATTATTTGCTGAACAACAACCAACAACTAACTCTAGTAGTTTGGATGAAGAGAAATCATCTTCGACATTCAATAATGAGCCAAAGTACGTCAATTCAGCTAATTTCATTTCATACCATCCTTCTACAGATCCAACCAATCTCGACTGGATTTATCACCAGCTTTGGAACCACCTTACAGTGGAACAAATTCAACAACTTATAAAAACTTTGAGACCTATTTCAAGGATTTTTAGAGAAGAAATTGGCCTTTGCAACAATACCTTTTTTGAAGTAAATTTAAAACCTAGTTTTAAACCCATCCACGTACCAGTCCGACCAGTCAACCCAGCCAAAAAAGCTGTCATCGACGCCTATATCGACAAGAAGCTGCAACAAGGGATCATTCGACGTTCCAAGAGCGATTGCGCCGTTGCACCAGTAGTGGTGCCGAAGAAAACGGGAGACTGCCGAACTGCGATGGATTTTCGACCCATAAATCAGCAAACTATACCTGATGTATACCCTTTACCCGACATAGACAATATTTTCGCGTACCTAGGAGGTGCACATTGGTTTTCAATTATCGATGGCCGAGAAGCATTTCACCAAATTGGAGTTCGGCCAGGAGATGAGAGATACTTAGCCTTCATCACCCATATGGGACTTTTCGAATATGTTAGGATGCCATTCGGACCCATTAATGGACCAGTCACCTTACAACAAGCCATGAATAAAACTTTAGCCAAATACCTATACAAGTTCGTATTTGTTTATGTGGATGACGTAATTGTGTTCAGCAAAACTTTCGAGAAACATGTAGAACATTTGCGACTTATTTTAGGCGAGTTACACCAAGCAGGGTTCACAATGAATTCTAACAAAACCGAACTATGCCGGACTCGATTAGAAGTTTTGGGCCACATAGTCGAGGCTGGACGAATCATACCTTTTAAAATTTAGTGTAATGACATTATGGATATACTTCTAGTTTAATCTTTCATTATTCTATCTACCATAGGCCTTTTGGGGAGGTTTAGATCGCATCAAATTTGCTAATAGTGGTGCAAATACTATTGATGAAGGTGTAGAGGAATGGACTAAATATTTTATTAACAGTGGTTATCCTCTTAAGGTTTTACATCGTTGGGGTTACCAATGGATTGATAGAAGAAAAAATCCAGTGTTAAAAGATACAAGTAAGAAATATTTAGGAAGTATACCTAATAACAATAGTGCAGATGAATTTGTATCAGTTTTCAAATTTAAAGGTAAAGTTTCAGTGCATAACAGAAATAGTTTAAAAAACAGACTAAAGATTAATTCCCATACTAATGAGCCAGGAATAGGAGTGTATAAAATACCATGTAAAAATTGTAACAAAGCATACATTGGAGAGACAGGTAGAGCTTTAGCAATTAGAATAATAGAACATAAAAAAGCAGTAGAGAAAAAGAATGAAAAAAGTGCTATTTATATCCACATCAAAGACAATTGTGGTACTCATGAAATGGATTGGGAAGGAGCACATATGATAGTTAATGAAAAGAACTGGAATAGACGCAGATCTTTAGAAGGACATTTCATTATGCAGATGATGATTAATGGTTGCTTCATGAATGGTAATGTTGGAATCAAAGACTTAGCTTGGATGAGTGTAGCCATTGCCAAGGATAATGAAAAAGACAATATAATGTCTACTATAAATGCTACTATAGAAGAAGAGAATCAAAGAATTCAAAATGAAACAGATAAGCGCCATATTATT
>JH430581.1:8125-22642 GCA_000239455.1 Strigamia maritima | reverse complement strand
GGCAAAAAATAGGACCAGAGATGAAAACCAGTTGATTTTGAAAGAAGAAGAAGAAAGGTCTAATAATATTGGAGAAAGAAGCACATCATTGGAAAAAGAAATAGATAACAAACTAAATTTAGGACACATCTCAACTAGAAGGAAAAATATCAGATGAATGGTTCATACTGGAATTATCTAGAATGATGTAAAAACATGTATAAACATGTTTGGTATTGTTGTGTTTGAGGAACGTTTTTGAGACGTTTCACCCAACAATGTGTAGAATATATAAAGGAAGAAATGTAGTATTATCATCATAAACCACTGAAGAAGACTGGTGAACAGTCGAAAGGCCTATGGTAGATAGAATAATGAAAGATTAAACTAGAAGTATATCCATAATGTCATTACACTAAATTTTAAAATCTTAATTAGGATATGCATTAAAAATAGATGTTTTAAATTACGAATCATACCAAATCCCAAAAAGGTGGCAACTATTCAAAAATATTCGCCCCCTACGAATTTGCGAGAATTACAACGATTCAAGGGTATGATTGGCTATTATCAATCTTTTATTACCAATTTTTCTAAGACTTGCGAAATTTTTCGACCACTTCTGAAAAAGGACGCAGAGTGGATTTGGGACAGCCAACACCAAAAGGTGTTTGAAGAATTAAAAGAACAACTTTCAGCTCCAACATTGCAAAGGAAGTTTCCAGACTGGAAGAAACCTTACATTTTACAAACTGATGTTAGCTATTCTGGTTTAGGAGCTGCCCTTATGCAACTCAACGACCGAGGTGAAAGAATATCTATTGCCTTTGCCTCTCGTGCTCTTAACACTGCAGAAAAATATTATTCTGTTACTGAAATTGAGTGCCTTGCTGCCGTTTGGGCAGTCAAAAGGTTCAGACATTACCTAGAAATGATGGATTTCTACCTTGAAAGTGATCACCTTTCTCTAAAATGGCTTTTTCAGCAGAGAGAACCTAAGGGAAGATTAGCCCGCTGGGTTTTAGCTCTCAGTGAGTATAAATTCACCTTTTTGCACTGTTCTGGTTGCAAGAACCATGTGGCCGATGCTCTAAGCCGGGCACCAGTTGACCCACCTGAAGCTCTGGATGCAGACGACTGCCCGTTGGTCGATGACACGTGCTATATGGCATTTTTCGATGATCATACCCAGTGGCCCACCTTTAAGGTCATTAATATGTTAAAAACTGTTAAATGGAAAAGAAAAATCCTTAAACGGTCCGAAAGGTTAAGAAAGAAAAAACCCATCGTTACACCTGTTGGAACTCCACCAGTCCCACGTCTGTCAAGAATTCCAATTTTTGTTAAACTTTGACCTGAAGCCAAACAACAGCAACAACCTTTGCCTATTCCACCTTTATTATTGTCAACACCCCAACAGCCCACTTTAATTCCACAACCCAAGAGAGGAAGAGGAAGGCCTAGGAAAATTGAAGTTAGAACACCCATTATACCACCTACAACCTTAATACCTATTCCCAAGATTAATCCACCAAAGGATTTGAAGAGAAGATGAGGACAACCACCTAAGGACCCCCGAAGGTTATCTGGTATCCCGACGCCACTTGGAGGGCAGAGTACAAGACAATCAATCCAATTGACACCATCAATTGGATTGATTGTCTTGTACTCTGCCCTCCAAGTGGCGTCGGGATACCAGATAACCGCACCAACTGTTGACCCTGTAATTTTAACTACCCTTGTTCCAATTAGCGTACCTACACCAGTTGACCCTTCCTCATCAACCCTTACCACACCTCTCACTTTACCCTTCATACCACAATTTGACCCAATTCCTGTTGTTGTCGAAGAACAAGCACCTGTGCCACACGACTACAACTCGGATTCATCGACTGCTTTGTCACAGGATAGTCGGGTCTCACTGTACAAACTGCCAATTGGACCAGAGGTTCCGGTGCCACCTCCTAGACAGCGATCTCCACGTCCTGGTCCCTCTGGACTGCAACTACCTGTGGTCAGACCATCAATTGAGGCAGAGAAAGAGGCAGAAAAAATTCATGACCCACCAATTGAACATCCACCTTTCGAATTACTTCCATCAATTCAAGAAATCATCACAGCCCAGGAAGAGGATGAGTGGAGTAATGAGAAAATTCTTTATTTAACCACACAGCAACTACCTAACGATCCAAATGAAGCGGAGAGGATTCGAAGAGAGACAGTTGACTACAAACTCCACAAGGGACTTTTGTGTAGATTTTTGCCCGTTTCTATCGACAACATGCAGTGTAGAAGACAAATTTATCTGCCGCAATCCCTTCGAGAACGATATTTTCGAGCTCTCCACTATCCACCTTCTGTTGGTCATCTAGGAATCGAGAAAACGTTACGTAGACTCAAATCCCGAGTTTATTGGCCAGGCATGAGAACAGATGTCCACACCTGGATTCGAGTTTGCGAGCCTTGCCAGAGGTCTAAACCAGAAAGACGTCTACCCTTTGGAAAAATGTTGTCAGCTAGGCCTTGACATATTTTCCACACTATCTACATTGATTTTTATGAACCAAAACCCAAATCAACTGGAGGACATACCTATGCCTTTGTTATGGTTGATGCTGCCACACGGTGGCTGGATATTCGTCTTACTAACTCATCTGATGCCAGAACTTCTGTCCATCAAATCACCAAGTTTTGTCAAAGATGGGTCTTTCCAAAAACCATTGTTAGTGACAATGCCCCTTCATTCAGATCATTCGAATTTCAGTCCAAATGCCAACAGATGGGAGCAACCAACCGCTACACCGCAGCATATCACCCATAGCCTAACTTGGCTGAAAGACTTAATCAATCATTAAAAGCGTGCATTTTGGTATACATTGACGACCATACCAGATGGGACCTCCAAATTGGATTTTTCGTCCTTGCTATCAATACGCCCTACCAAATTTCTCTTAAATATTCGCCCTATCAAATGGTAGTTAATCAGGAGGCACGCTACTCAGGTGACATCGACACCGACACCGATGATGGTGAACCATTGCCTCCGTCAGCTGTCGAGAATTTGCATCTGCACATGATCCAAATGAGAGAGCGTGCCGTAGAAAACTTGAAAAAAGCTCAAATCCAACATAAAAGATGGTTTGATGTACACCGAAGAACCCATGACTTTTAACCAGGGGACTGGGTCACGTTAAAAAATAGACAACTCTCATCTACCGATCGACAGTTTGCTGCTGGGTTACGTCAAAGAACCAAGGGAGTTTATATAATTCACAAAATTGTTGGACCAAACACCTTTATTCTAATGGACGAAAAAGGCCAAATGACTAGACCTTACAACGTCATCGACATTCGAAAATGGTTTTACGAAGATGACAACAATTTAACACCTACGATGTCAATGTTATCGAGTTACACGTTAAAAATTACATTAACGATGTTTTTGACATTTTTGATGCTACATTGGATGCCAAACCACCTTAAAATGAATTTTCTAAAAAAAACGAATGTGACGCTACCCATGCTTGAATTTTTTTTGTCTGATCTATTTTTTATGTTAATTTCGTTTCAGAATTTAATTTTGTTATTTTTTGCATTAATTTCGTTAAGGAGTACGGATTCTGTCTTTATGTTGTCACTTGTCGACGACAGATGGCGCACTTTTACAGCCACCTGTTGTGTCGGGCTTCGTGATTGGTTGTACCAACCACCAGTCACGTGTTCTTGCATAGACTTGTATACCAAGACGTTTCCTCACACCAAAACTATGCCGGCAACAAATTCAACTGACGCTGCACCGAGCGAATGGTCGAGAGAAATGGTGCAAGTCAACTACTGAGGTGAACATCGTGGTTGTATACATTGCAACTCAAACAATTCGACGCATTTGCAATCAAATTGTTTAAAAATTTATTCCCACCGAATTTGACATTTTATTATTTTTCATGTGTTTTGGACAATTTTCACCTTAAGAGGACTCTTTTTTGTGTTATTTTGTTTTCTATCACCAGGTCGGTGACATTTTATGTTTATTTATTCAACAAGTGGTGAGTATCTAAACATTATATATTTATTTTCACCTAAGAATAAGTTTATTCTATTTATTATTTGAATTACCGATAGGTAATACATATATATTGTTTATTTTTGATTACATTTTGTAATTTATTTAAGTTTTTGCACCTGATGTGCCACGGCAATATTTTTATATCCATGATTTAATTTTTTATTAACCTTAGGTTATTTTTATTTTTCAAGCATTTACCTTTTGTGATATTACCTTACCTTTTTTTTGATGTTTTTGATAATCAACCGAATTGGTTGACAAGATTTGTTAGGTACCTGAAAAATAATCGGTCGTTACTTACCTTTTGATTTTATTGTTGGCCTTCGTTACTTGCCCCTTTTGTTTCCTTTTTGATACCTATTGGGATTGTTTCTGTCTGTTTTTATCTTAAATAGGCCACCAGGTATTTTAGGAGAAGTAACCTTTAGAACCTGGCTGGTTAACTTTCCCTTTATCTGATGGTTATCATGCTGCTTCATATAATCGACATAGGTAATTTGATTATCACCTATGCCGAATATCTCTGTTATTTTCTTTTTCTTTTTCCTTTTTCTGCATAAATAAATCCTTTTGTTCTAACAATTTGTGTTTTGTCCTAATTATTTTTGTTTATTTAGTTGTTGCTAAGAAATTTATCAACTCGTATTTTGAATTTTGTATTTTTTGCTTATGTTTTGAGATTTGTTTACAAAAATAAACGAAATCTCGGTGGGGGGAAGTATCATGATCCGTGCGGCCAAAAAATATGAAATTCTAAAATTTAAATTTCAACACCAATAGGTGTTTAGCATAATTATTTTACCACCTTCGGTCTTGCCATTGTGATGAGTAATCACCTCTCCTTCCCTTAGTTATTATTAACTTTTGTATGGCTTGACCCATTTTGACCACCTGGTGGGAGGTGATTTCTTTGATCAAATAAGTTAATATAGACACTTGAAGTCCATGCTCGCGACCGAGCACACTTTTAGCACCCAACCTGCAACCGGGCTCACCTTAAGGTGCTTCTAGTCATGTCATCCTATAATATGAGCATTTCATGCTGAAATGCCAACCTTAGGGTTTTAATTCATCAGCAGTGAACTATTAGACTTGAAAGCCACTATTTTAAGCACGCAATTGGTACTTCTCATCCGTCGGCGATTTCTAGCTATTTCCGACTTTGAAACCGTGTGAGTTTACATAATTGAGCCAACTGCGTGTTCGCGCGACGAAACCTTAGCAGACCCACCTGCTCGAGCGTTTGCTTCTTCGCGTAAAACCCCATCCACCCAAGGTGAGTTTATGACCTGTGTGACCTTCTCAACGGCGAACACCAAATCTACGGGCTGCCCGACTCCCATGCACAACGGTGGCGTTTATCTAGGTTTGGGCCTGTATAGTCCAACATAATATCATACAAAAACAGTGTGACATTTTCCGAATGCTCACAACGTTATTTAATCCTAACTAACTTTTTTTTGGGGGAATGGAATAGGATTAGATTATTAAGGAAAATAATATTAGATATTTATTATAGTAATTATACAGAATACATCAATGATATTAGGAGTTAGCTTTATTTAGGGATATACATTGATATATTTATACTGGCTCAAACAGCTAATACACCCGATCGTATTAACTTGCGGATTAGATTAACGGATTCTGCTAGACAATTTTCTGAGGATATTAGCCGACGATTTAGGCAATTGACAAATCAAACTGCGATAGTTTCAAAAGACAGTTTGGGATTAAGAGGAACTGCAAGACATTTGCGCTATCCTCAGGAGCATTTCAAAATTGAAGGAGTACTCATAGATTGAGACCAACAGCTGAACGTAAAAATAGAGACCAATTAGCTCTCAAACCTAGAAGAAAACATATATTGGATTCTCAAGAATTGTATGAATTAGGCGATCCACAAGTAATATTAAGAAGATTAGAAGATTATACAGATTCTGAAACTGATGAACAAGAGGAAAATTTACCTCAAAGACAGGAAGAACCTGATAACAATCCAAATATGGGTTTGCAATTGACAGAAGCTCAATTTAGAGATATAATGGATAATGTGGTTACACAGAGACGTACACCACCAGACTTTAATCCAAGAACAGAAAATGTTGATGAATGGATTGCCGGTTATGAGGCAGTAGTACCAAGAGATGCAGAACGTATTGTTAATCTACCAGTAGTTTTAAAGGAGGATGCAAGATCTTGGTTGATTGAGCAACAAAGGCTTAATCCTAATTATACGTGGTTAGAATGGAAAGAATCATTGAAAAAGAAATTTAGAAAGTCGGAGGAATCAGTCCTAAGAACTATAGCTTCAACTAAACATACTACAGGTCCTGGCGTAGATTATGTTCGGAGAATTCTACATCAATGTTCATTTTTGAATCCACCTATATCGGATAAACAGAAATTGCATTTGGTATTTCAAGGGTTAAAAGATGATATGAAAAAGCAACTTGCTTTAATTTATCCCACTACTGTTGATGACATGTTATCAAAAGTAGCTGCTTATGAAACGTATAACTTAGCTGATTCAGAAACAGAAAAAATAATAGCTTTCTTACAGACAGCATTAAAAAATAAACAAGATCAAAAAATCGAGGAACATATTAAACCAGAAGATCATTTGAAAAATGACGTAGAGGACATTAAGAAACAGTTACAGTCAATGCAGATAGATTCCTCATATCCAGTTGATATGTATTATCAGTACCCGATGAATAATTCTCAATTTATCCTGAGGAGCAATAGATTTAATTATCCTAGATTCAATTATAATAGAGGAAACTTTAATAGTGGAAGAAGTAATAGACGGTTTGCGCTTTCACGAACGAGATTTTATTACGAACGTGAAATAAATTAATAAAAATGAAATAAATTCATTTTTATTAATTATCTCGTGTCTCGTGATTAAAATCATTGTTTCAGATTGCGCTTGCAGAAACAATTAAACACGAACGAGAACGAAATAAACAAATACACGAGAAACATGGCTTTATTCAGAAAATGTATAAATTATGTGTCTAATGCCATGTTTATATAAAAAATAGTTAGTTGCAAACAAATCTCTAACCTAGATGACTAAAAACCTACCGAAAATACAACGAGCCGATGAAAAACAAGATGGATGCCTCGCTCGCTTCAAATTGCAGAACAATGCGCATGTGTGAATTTTGATGCACACTGCGCATATGTAGTGCATTCGTATATCAACTTATATACGAACGAATTGAAAAATAAATCTCGTATATTCATACTACGAATGTTAAATTAAATACGAGATTAATTTTTAAAATCTCGTATTTATATAACATTCGTAATTAAAAAATTACGTTTGTTTTGGCGCAAACCGTCTAATTATTTTCCAAGAGGTTTTGCAAGAGGCAATTACCAACAACCAAATTATGGTTATAACTATTATGACCAAAATCCAAATTATGGATGGTATAATACAAGCAATTTTCAAAGAAGACCACAGAATAACAGGAGGTGGAATAATTCACCGAATTTTCAAGGAAGACCACAAAGTTCACTTATCAGTATCAAAATGACCCTAGACAACAAATGATGAGAAGCCAACAAACTCAAAGGGCAGCAAATCAGCAGGAAAACTAATCAGGCCAAGACAAACTAAAAGGGACACTAGAAGAAAGAAACAAAGAAAAAAGAAAAAGAAATATAATCAGCAGTATACAGAACAGAAAAAGGATAAAGAGAGAAATAATATTATTGAACATTTACAAATAACGGATTTATATTATTCAAAAGGATTATTACGTATTCCAGTAGCAATAGGACAAATTCAATTTGAAGGAATGATAGACTCAGGAGGATATTGTTGTATCATTAGTGAAGATGTAGCCAAGAAAATTGGTATAACAAAATACCAACATTCAAATAGGAGATTAAGAACGATAAATGGTATGATAATAACCCCTGAAGGTCGTTGTAATGTGGATATTCGTATCAGAAAATTACATTATTATGTTGAATTTGAAATAATTAAAGGATTTGAACATCAAATTCTCCTAGGTGCACCATTTTTGCTTAATGCACTATGCAATTTAGACTATGAAAGAAAAACTGTTTCGATTGGCCGGAGGTTAGGAAGAAAGCCCACTTTTGAAAAATTTGATATGCCTAAAGATTTTTTGGAAATGAACTATGTTGTTAGAGTAAGAGAAGATTTTAGAATTCCACCAATGCATGAATCAACTATGCGAGTAAAATTACCTCAGTACATTACAGAACAATTATATTGTGAACCGTTAAGTAATACAATGGATCGATTTGGGCTCATGTGTTGTAAGACTTTAACTAATTTTGTTAAAGGAACAGCATTAATTAGAGTTGCTAATCCGAGTAAGAAACCAATAATAATTCGAAAACACTCTGCAATTGCTAAAGCATATTACATTGTAGAGACGGCATATTTTAAACCAGATAATGGAGATAATATACCAATACACACAGCAAAATATGGAGATATTCTTAATAGAGATGAAAAAGAGCAGTTAGAAGATTTATTACTTGAATATCAAGACAGATTTGCTAAATCTGATCAAGATCTGGGGCGAGTCAAAGTATATAAGCATTCTATCGATACAGGAGACACGGAACCTATAAACATTCCGTCATACAGAAGATTGATTCGCGGTAATTTCTATGCTTTTTCGGCTGAATTTTCCAATAAAAATTTATTCTCTTGTTCAGTTTACTACGTATTGCGATAGAGCGATTTACAGTCGATTTTCGTCGGCTGTTTTTTGTAAACGGCTCTTTATATTTCGGCACACCGATTCGGTGGTTTGTTTTTTGTCAATACGAAGGCAAGCAATGATTTCGTACCGTTATGAATACGCTTTTAATCGGAAAAACAAGGTATTTATTCGTAAAAACAAAGAAAGACAAAAAATTTTTTTTTTTTTTTTTTTTTTGCAAAAAGAAAGGAAATACTTCGTACTTTATTAAAAATTTTCACGAAAAAGGTCTATTTCGTCCAAATTTCATCTGATATAGACGGCATGAGGGCCGAAAAATTACAACTCATTATATTCGAGGATTGTGCAATCGAAAAATAGAAAATAAAAATATTTGACCCATTTTTGTCGAGGGTTCAGTTTCCCTTTAATAAAATGAAAAGCTGAAAAATTGTCGAAAATTGCAAAATAAGTGAGTTTGGGCTGTAGGAGTCGTCTAAAATTAAGGGAAAGGCATTCAATTAATTTAAAAAACTAAAAAAAAATTTTTTGGTGCTTTATTACAAAAAAAAAATTGTGTTCGCATCGCTGAAATTTTGGAGAGTTCTTTCTCACTTCCGTATCTGGTCAAAAGTATTTGGGACCTTTAGGAAGTGTTGTTTCGAAAGGAACTATTTACACATCTACACCAATATTTTGAAAAGGGGTTTTTGTGTGCTGATTTTTCCAAGTTTGGCAATAAAAATCTGCTAAAAAGTACCATGGTTCTACTCTATTTTCTATGTTTCTACACACTCAAAAACAGTAACAAAAAATTGTGCCCACCTATCTTTCACTAGATTTGCCCGTCCACGTAAGGAGTCAGCACTCCTGTCCGTTTCAGCCACAAACACCAGTTACTTGAACACCACCAACAATCTTACTAAAGCCAGTCTTCTGCCTAAGGCGGACTCGGGGTTTCACCCGCTTCCATTTGCCAAAGGAATCGCAGTCGATTTGGGATCATTGGCGAAGACCTCCCTCTGTCTACACCTACAATGGTATTTTTCTCACCGCAATGGGTACTGAAAAACCTACAAAAGCCGGTCAAGTACCTGCAGAGGCAGCCATGACGACTTTACATGTCTCCCCTGCAAGATTCGCAGTCGAATTCGATTCTCCAGCGCCCCTTGCCCTACTCACTGCAAAAAATACCACTATCACCATTATAGTGGGGAAAATAACTTCATGCACACAGCCATCTTGCACACAGCCATCGAAACACCAGAAGAAGGAAAGTAATGTCAGCTCAGCCCAGGCGTGACCACTGGACTAGGCAATGTCGTAACCAGGATATCTCACTCACCACAATTACGCAGAATTTGGGCACATCACTAAAAGCATCCTCACGCGATTAGTCGCCCATCCAATCGATTGATTCCTCATTTTTGGTCAACAGAGGCAAACTTTACCAAAAGAAAACAGTGGTGTACGGCCACCATCTCTCCATTAGCTCATGCTTCCCTCGAAAATTCGAACAATCAACAGGATTCCTCTCTGTCTGAGGGAATCTAAGAACGTTTGGCTCAGCGCAATTTACAGGATATCCCCCGCAAATCACTGGTCTAAAGTTTTACACTAAAAATGAGACAAAATGCAAAACAGTTCCACTATTTAAAACTGCTGCACGGCTCTCATTTTCCCCGTGTCCTGGCGTGTGCTACGTGCCCACTACAGACATCCCATGTTTCTCATCGAAAAACACCAATGCCTGCTTGACCAGACCAATAAATCTGCCACCTTTGCTCTACAGATTTTGCTACAGAGACGGCGCCTTTCCCACGTTGCGAACGTTATCACCTTCGACTCTCGGTGGCCAGCCAACTTCACACAAACTCAGACCAGGTTAATTACTCCTGTTGCCTGCCTTTGCAGCTTGTTTCTGCCTTTGGTTGGGCGAAACTAGGCTGGTGTCCCAATGTATAGGATGCTCTACCGACGATCCTTACTGCCCAACAACAGCAATTCGTCCTCGACAATGCTATTATAGCAAAGTGTCGTGCAACAGTGCGACAATGTGATGAGTTTCTCTCAAAACACATCTAAACGGGTCGTGCGACAAAGTTACGGCTCCTCCGTCACAAAACGCACCATTATCACCCTGTTACACGGTTCTTAGGACACAAAAACACATTTGCACTGAAACTGATGATGCCCTATCCAGTTTCCACATGCAAATCGAGAATTGTGTCCAGTTGGTCGGTAGATTTGACCACTTTTGGCGCGAAAATCGAAGGAAAAAAAGTTCGAAATTTTTGCCAAAAAGTCCATAATGAATTCATATTTTAATAATATATTACCAAAATAATCCAACACTAGCAATCACAAAGCAGTCGCATGTCTCTTTGTCGTAAGAAGTGACATTCTTGCAAAATAGGCCTAAATCCACCACGTGGATTTTCGGACCATCGTGCGAAAAAAATTCAAATCTCAGATTCGGATCCAGGACGGGCCCACAATTGTGACTGGGGCGGTGTGCACAGCCCCTACTTGGGGGAATAAGAGGACTGCACTGGACACCTTCGTCATGTGAAGTAGCAGAGACGACGCTGTATTTAGGTGTTTGGCCTTTATTAGTGTGTCTAGGGGTCAGCGCCAGCCTCCACCTGCTATTCATATGTCTGTACCACCGGTATGTGCTAATAAAAACCGACCTGCGGGCCATGGCGGTTGAACCAAGGACCGCGTGGTCGAAATATCTTAACCATGCTGCAACCCATTGTTATGGACTTGCAGCCACTGTTCTCGCTCATGGAGGCGGGGCCCAGAGAACTGGGAATCCGGGATTCATAGTGGAAACCAGGGAGTTGCAGGAGCTTGGCCAATGCATGACTGCAGTGGTTGCTGGCTCTGTAACAACTGGTGTCCCTGGATCTGCTCTGCCTCTACCTGCCTTCCCTGACTTCCTGTCTTGACCGGAAGTGGTCATGTTCGCACCGTCCACTAGGGGGACATGACGCGGGCCGTTGCTGCGCGCCTGGGTCGTGACACGGTCACAAGATCTATGAAAGAGAAAGAAATTGAAGCTCAAGAAGTGGAAAAATTATTACAGATGGACGCTATCAGGGAATCTGAAAGCCCCTGGAGCGCACCTGTTTTGTTAGTCAAGAAAAGAGATGGAAAATGGAGATTTTGCGTTGATTAGCGAAGACTCAACGCAGTCACGAAGAAAATGGTATATTCCAAGAATAGACGATACATTAGACCAAATGGCTTGAGCCAAATATTTTTCAATGATGGGTTTAATTCAAAGATATTTCCAATCGGAAATAGATGAAAAGATAAAGAAAAACAGCATTCACAACAAGTACAGGACACTACGAATTTAACGTATTAGGCCAAGGCTTGTGTAATAGCCCGGCAGCTTTTCAAAAGCTCATGAATAAGGTATTAGGCAATTTATTAGGACGAGTATGCATTGCTTACTGAGATGATTTAATAATTTTCTCAAAGACATTTGAACAACATTTGTTGGATTTGAAGAATGTATTTAATAAATTAAGGGAATCTGTTGGTTTGTAAACTGGAAAATGTGGTATTTGTGCAATTAAGTCCATTGTGCAAGTATTTGTTTAGGTTGCTTTAATTTATTAGCTCTTTGCATTCTGAGATCAGAGGTTTTTTTTATTGTTGACTGCAGCCTCTGATTGTTTTGTTAGTTATATTACCGATTGGTGAAGTTATTTCATCCTCAGAATGCTGATTTTTATTTTATTAGACAGGTTAAGTGTGTGACTTGATTGTATTCATGTATTATTTATCATGAGGTGATTCATCCACACCATCTAGATGTAAGTGGATGAATATTGTGCCTGTTTGCTTGTGAAAAGCATTTTTGATGACAGATATGGCATAACTGCACTTATGTTCTATTTTTGGCATACCTGTCATCAACTGATTGATTTGTTCTCTGGTTTGAGATTAATTTTTATACTCTCTTACACTCTCTTCCTGTATATTCACCTGTGCAAATGGCTGCCAAGTTGAGTGGCTCTTAAGAATAAATTTTCCATTGGATTTTATCATGCTTGTGTGAGTTTTTGTCAAGTTTCCATAACAGCAGCCAGTGTGGACAATGAGTGTGTGATGCAGGGCGAATTCAAGTCATTTTGCAGCAGGAATACATGTATGAAGCAAGGCATACTGAGGCAGAGTAGCAGAGTAGCACCTTTAGGCACTAGTTTCATTTTTGTATCTTATGTGGTTTTCTGTGTGCCCAAAGCAAACCAGTTGGGCAAAAATTCTGAATTTACTGTGGGATACTAAGAAAGGTACGAGGAATTCAACTAGCCTATCGCCGGAGCGCTGTGACAATTATTTCGAGCCGACTTTTTGGAGTACGGGAATCGCGGCAACTTTTGGCCGCAGCCGGGCCACCGAGTCCCGCCGAGCGATCTCGGATTTCCCATCGAAATTCAACTTTGCAGAAAACATTGAAAAATTGCTTCCACTGTGATTTCTGGACATTGGAGTGTCCAAAGGTCCTGGCCATCACCGAGAGGTCAACAGAATCTAACCTAAAAGTCAAATTAGAAAAATGTACCTTTGGTACAGATAACATGAAATATTTTGGACATATGTTTGATAGAGATGGAGTTTCGCCGGATCCGAAACTGATCAATTCGGTGGCTAAATTTCCTTTACCAAGAAATATTAAAGAAGTACGAGGATTTTTGGGATTATGTTCCTATTATAGCAAATTTATACCGAATTTTGCCAAGATTTCAAAACCAATAATGAATTTAACCAAAAAAGATGAGAAATTTGATTGGGGACCGCCGCATGATGAAGCATTTCAGAAGTTAAGAATATCACTTGTGACCGTGTCACGACCCAGGCGCACGGCAACGGCCCGCATCATGTTCCCCTAGTGGACGGTGCGGACATGACCACTTCCGGTCAAGACAGGAAGTCAGGGAAGGCAGGTAGAGGCAGAGCGGATCCAGGGACAGCAGTTGTTACAGAGCCAGCAACCAGTGCAGTCCTGCATTGGCCAAGCTCCTGACACTCCCTGGTTTCCACTATGAAGCCCAGGTTCCCAGTTCTCTGGGTCCCGCCTCCATGAGCGAGAACAGTGGCTGCAAGTCCGTAGATCGGGTTGCAGCATGGTTATTGTTAGTTCGACCACGCGGTCCTTGGCTCAACCGCCATGGCCCGCGGGTCGGGTTTGATTAGCACATACCGGTGGTACAGACATATGAGTAGCAGGTGGAGGCTGACGCTGACCCCTAGACAACTGTAATAAAGGCCAAACACCCAAATACAGTGTCGTCTCTGCTATTTCACATGACAAAGGCGTCTAGCGCAGTCCTCTTATTCCCCAAGAAGGGGCTGTGCAAACCGCCCCAGTCACAATTGTGGGCCCGTCCTGGATCCGAATCTGAGATCTGAATTTTTTTTGCACGATGGTCCGATAATCCACGTGGTGGATTTAGGCCTATTTTGCAAGAATGTCATTTCTTACGACAAAGAAACATGCGACTGCTTTATGATTGCTAGTGTTGGATTATTTTGGTAATCTATTATTAAAATATGAATTCACTTTGGACTTTTTGGCAAAAATTTCGAATTTTTTTTTTTTGTATTTTTGAGCCAAAAGTGCTCAAATCTACCGACCAACTGGATGCAATTCTGTATGTACCAAGTATGTACGGGCATGAAGGTCCTGTCGACCGTAGTCCGGCTATCTTGCCCACTGGCCACTCGATCTCGGCAGCCATCTGGTATGTACCACGT
>JH430578.1:5231-25456 GCA_000239455.1 Strigamia maritima | reverse complement strand
CTTATTCTTGTTATTTATTTTTAAATTTAATTATTCTAATTTTTGTTTCATAATTTCATTTTTAGATTCTGTATATTCTGTATATTAATTTTTGTAATGTATTTTTATGACATTTAATTTAATTAATTGAAAAAAATAGTCTATGCTATGCAAGTTTTCATACTGACAATTATTGATCACTTGTGTCTGGCTTTCAAGTTGCTGAAAAGGTAGTTGGAAAAGGTGATACAAATAATTTCATAATGAAAAATTGTATATTTCTATGCACCAAAATCCTTTTAAAACTTAATTTTTATCAAGAAAGCAATTAAGTTTTTTTCTATACGGTATTCATTTTATTAATTTTTTTAAATTTACATTAATTTTGGGTACCCCAATTTGGGTACCCAATTTGGGGTATACTCCTTGTTTTTGTAGTGACTCCGCTGTCCAAAACGAATTCGTCCAAATGCTTAGGGCGTCGCTGGAACCCCATAGAATATCTAAAATATTCAAAAAGCACATGGTAATATTTAGGGTTAACTTTATTTATTTTCATATTTTAAAGTATTCTTATCCCTAAATAGTCTTAATTTATTTAAATAAACATTTCACAACAACATTTATTATTGTTTGAATACAATGATTTCTCGTAACTTTTTCTTTAACAATGAACACATCTATTCATTGTATAATTCTCTCTTATATTTATCAAAATATAGAGAGAATGTTTACTTAAATATTTATCATTCAATAAACATTTTATTTTCATAAAACTTAAATTTTCCTATTTTGAATCCGGCGCGATTTTAGCAAATCGCGCCCTCTGGTGCCCTGGTGGCAACTTTATAAGTTACTACGGTATTGAACCGTCACACCATCTGTGTCCAAGCCACGTCGAAAAGGGGCATTTCACCTTTCGGATAAGCCAAAGTCAACTGAAGTGAAATCACCTGCTATTACTTTAGCCACCATCTCTAAAGATGATGAATGGGCGATGGATTGTGGTGCGTCGCATCATGTGAGTTATAAGAAAGAGTGATTTCATGATTTTAAGGAAGTTAAGCCATTTAGCTTACATCTTGGTAAAGGTACAAGCGAGGTCACAGGTATAAGTGATATCATATTGTTAACAAAGGTTGAAAATGAGTATTGTGATTGCATATTTAAAAGAGTTTATTATGCTAAGAACTTTCAGGCAAATTTAATATCTGTATCTAAGATCGATCAACAACAATTTCACATTCATATTTATGACTCAAATTTGGCTGTTTACAAAGATAAACCGAATGAAATGCTAATTAGAGGTGTAGAAAGGGATAGATTGTATTGGATTACCGATGCAAAAGTCCAAATGCCTTTAGAATCGAATATTAATTTAAAAACTGATATAAAACAGGTTAAATTAAAGAAAAGCGCAATTAGGAAACTCGAAAATGAGTCATTTGAGTGTGAAACTGATTGTTTGGATAAACAAAATGTTAAATTTTCTGATCCTTTGATTGTGGAATCGAAAAGTGACTCGAATAATTATCTTGAATTTTCTGATTCGTTTCAGGCTGAGGATATGAGTGTATCTGCCGACATGACATCCAATGAAGACGAGAGAAGGTTGAAAAAGCGTCAAAAGAGAAAGGATAAACGAGAAAATAAACAAAGGACATCAGGAAATCGAAAAACAACTGACAATAAAATTGTGGCACTCACGGATGGGACACTTGAATGTCAAGTCATTAAAGAAGCTTGGACATGACCCAAACGTGTTTGGATTGGAGGATTGCAATTTTGCTGACAAATACGAATGTTCAACGTGTCGCATATTGAAATCCACGAGAGCTTCATTTCCTGAAAATCCAGAAGAGCTTAAAACTTAACCATTGGACTTACTCCACATGGATCTATGGGGACCAAACCGAGTCAAGTCTTATGGAGGAGCAAAGTATATCTTCACAGTAACCAGATGCAACCAGATATTCATAGATTTACATGATGGAAAAGAAAAGTGATACATTCCAAATTTTTAAGGATTTTATGGCAAGGGTAGAGAGACTATCAGGACTTCAAATCAAGTCTATTCGTACTGATCGAGGGGGAGAATTTTGCTCCAATGAATTCGAGAAGTTCCTGACCTCAAATGGCATCCAGATTCAGCATACAAACCCGGGGACACCAGAGATGAATGGCGTCGCCGAAAGACTCAACAGGACAATTTTGGAAGGAGTCTGCGCCGTATTAAACGAAACTGGGTTGCCTGATCAACTGTGGGCTGAGATTGCAAATACGATTATGTACCTGAAAAATAGGTTCTCACATACTCGACTTAAACACGAGGTGCCGTATAATAGATGGAAAGGAAGAAGACTGTCATTAAGACATGTTAGAAAACCTGGCAGCAAATGCTACGTCCATATTCCATCTGAAAAACGAAGTAAACTCGACGATAAAGCCTGGGAAGGCGTTTTAGTAGGATACGGCGTCACTACACGTGGATATCGAGTATGGGATCCGATTACCGAACAGGTGTTTGAAACGAAACATGTGAAAATCGATGAGAGTTTAATTTATAAGGACTTTGCAACTAAACCAGTTCACAGAAATGGACAACTAAAGAATTTGCCAATGAGAAAATCCAGAGTGCAACGAGGAAATTCAGAACAGCTTTATAAAGCCTGGCCAAGAAGCAAGAAAAGAAATTCGAGTTCAGATGTGTATTCTAGTGATTCTTCATTATCACGGGACAGTTTGATTTTGCCAGAAACCCCGATAACTCCATTATTGACACCACACTTGACAGGAGCTATACCGAAGACAATGCTTAGAAGATCGTTATCTGCAACTAGTCTATCAGCTTTTGAAGATGCAGTTGGATTCACACCAAGACCACAAGCATTATCAGGAGCAGAGGCTGAATCTCTAATGTACACTGCAACAAGACATGCACAGCAGGAAAGAAAACGAATTACAGATGCGGAAATAATGATCGCAGACGAATCTCATTTTGCTGACCAAATTTTGAGTGGTGAATCTGAGGAACCAGTTATAAGATCATTGGTTGATCAGATAAATGAAGCATACATGCATAGTGAATCCATACTTCCAAATTTGCCACTCACAGTGACTGAATCCACATTGCAAATGGAACAACGACCTGTTGAGGCTCAACCAGCGTAATATAAATGCGTATCACGGAAACTGGATGGAAGATATAAAGGCTGGATCCGTGAAGAGCATATGAGGCAACGTGGAGGAACAAGAGGGCAAATTGACGTTTATTACATCACAGATACAAATATTCGACTGAGAAACAAAGGAGATGTTGATAAATATCGAATGAAGTACAAATTACGTGACGATGGATACTATTTTAATTTCGGTCAAATGGAAAGACATCCACCATTGCCACCGTTACACGTAACAAGTTCTGAAGATGAATTGCCGAGTGGAATTTCGACGCGTTCAAGAACATCAAAGCCGATTAAAGGTGCAACAGCATACGTAACACGAGTAAAGAAAGAACCAATTTCATATGAAGAAGCAATTGACTCCGAGGATAGAAACGAATGGATCAAAGCAATGGACGAGGAAATAGAAACGTTCAAGAAGAGAGATGTGTTTAAAGAAGTGCCCACCAATGGACAGCACAATTCTAGGAACCAAATGGGTTTATAAGATGAAAACGGACATGCTGGGAAATGTGACAAAGTACCGTGCACGTTTACTAGCGCAACGCTTTCGCCAGAAGAGTGGCCTTGATTATGATGAAGTATATAGCCCAGTAGTCTCATTCATATTGATTCGTTTCTTCTACTGTATGCTGGTTGTTTTGCGAGGCTGGATTAATGCACACATCGATGTAAAAGCCGCTTACTTATATGGGGGTCTAGACAAGCCCACATATATAAGGATACCAAAGGGAGCTACGTCAACAAAATGCAACACTGTCTGGTTCTTGCAAAGAACTCTATATGGATTACATCAGAGCAGACGCATGTGGTACGAGATGCTAGATGCCACACTGCAAAGACTAGACTTTAGGAAGATACCAGGCTGCAATTGTGCGTATATGTATGGCCTACAAGCTGTGATTTTGGTCTACGTCGACGATATTGTATTATTTTCCATTAATAATAAGATAAAAGAAGAAATTCTATTGAAGATTGCGAACAATTTTGAGATAGTCGACTTGGGACCTATCACTAGCCTGCTAGGAGTTGATTTCATTAATGTTGAAGGCCATACACTCATATCCCAGCGAGGATACATCGAAAAAGTAGCTAAAGTTTATGGTTTAACACCTAATAATCTGGTAAAGTCGCTGGTACAAGTTGGTACTGTGTTGACTAAGCGTAAGCTAAGGCAAGTAGATGATTTTCCTTATTGCTCACTTATCGGTTCTTTATTATTTTTAGCATCGAGGACACGCCCCTGACATTGCCTATTCTGTGATAGCTTTGTCACAATATTTGGGGTGCCACTCGACAGCGAATGTAAAATCGTTATTACAGGTCCTCCAGTACGTCTTGAATACCGCAGACTATTGTTTTGACTTGTCTTTGTATAAGAACGATCGACTTTGGGCTTATACAGATGCCTCATGGGCTAGTTGCGAAGAAACATCACTCAGTTTTGGAGGTTATGTCCTATTAGTAGGAGAAGTGCCAATCTTGTGGCAATGCCGGAAACAGGCAAAGATAGCGACTAGTACTATGGAGGCGGAGTATATTACCATGGTTGATTGTGTAAAAGAAACATATTGGTTGTCATGTGTTTTTGAGAATTGTGAAATATTTGATACAATTTCGGTTCCAACTGTGTACGTTGATGCGTCGGCTGTGATCCAATTCACACAAAACGAGGTCGAGAATAGTAAGGCCAAACACTTAAGTTTAATTGGCTTCGTGAATGGCATCGTGACCGTTTATTCAAACTTTATAAAATCTCGGGAGAGTTGAATATAGCTGATGTGTTTATCAAATGGTTGACCGGTGAAAGAGTGAGATTTCTATGTAATGATATTTTTGTACGTTATTTGCCGTAATATATCTTGATTAATACCTTATAACATCTTTCTCCATCGCGGGGGAGATCTGTTGGGCCTTGTGTGAGTGGAAAAATGTTTATAATTTGTATTTGATAGTTTTGTTTATTTGTAATTAGTTTGAATATGAAGTTTAATTATTTATTAATTTTATTTTATGATTGATTGTATTTTCAGTTTTTGTTTGTGTTGATCGATTAGTTCTAGTGTTAAGTTTGGTTAACAGGTGGCGGCACTTGACACACTGGTGAAAAACATGGCTCCAGGTTAGGAGTGATGTTGAGTTGAGTTCTCTTAAGTTTTGTATTTATTTTATGTTTTTAACTTAATTAAACTTTGAGTTCTTTTTTGGTTTTATTCATTTAGGTCCTTAGTTTATTATTTAAGTTAGTTTAAAGTTTAGTTTATGGTTTTTGGCTTATAACTAGCAAGTAGCTAGAGCCAGGTGAGTGAAGTTCACTCACTTTAATTTTCTACTTGTTTTGAGGTTTTCTGTCATCAGCTCGAGAAGTGATTGTGGTTTTTACATAGACACAATCATTTAGTGACCTTCATTTGTTTAAAACAAGAAGAGCGTGTGACAATGTGAAATCGAGATCGATATGTAACAATATCATCCGATCCACAGTGCATAAGACACGATACAAAACACCAAAAAATGTACCAAGATAAATTATGCAAACTGGTTTAACTTTATTAATAAATATTATTTATTCAGGTGAATACAAATTAACATTAAATGCAAATAAAATTACACTTTACTTTACCATGTGGTTCCATGTGCTTAGGCTTAACACAATGGCTGAGGGTCCTGGCGATTACGAGGAATGTGGCTGACTTAAAGTATGTCACACAAAAGTAATCTGACCAGATAATATGATTTCACTACTATGGAAATAATAGTGAAATCACATAAGAAGAAAAAGAGGTGTACTTGGTCTCGCCATTGCCGATGGCGACCTAAGTGGTCGAAACCACGTTCCGCGTCGTACACCACGTGTTATCTCCAATTGGGGGCCCGGGGCCATGAGAGGGAGAAAAGTAACAGAGTGACTTACTCACCTATTGTCGGTCCCGGTCCTGTGTCGCGTCCTCGAGTTGTCACACGCCGATGCGTGGCCTTCCCAGTCGTCCGTAGGCCGTTTGGCCACGCCCGATCAGCCTGTTGACCTCCCCGATGTCGGCGGCCATAGAGGAGCGCAATGTCCAATGTGCATGGTATACAGACCATTATATTGGCCCCATATTTGCCTCATATATACCTCAGTTTCTGGCCGATCAAGGCCCTGAGGCACCATAGACTTACTTTAAAGGTTATACACTACACTTAAATAAATATAATATATAACACTTTAAACACTAAGGTAATAAATCATAGGCAATATCACATGTCAAACAACATTCAATGGTCAAGTTCAGTTCATGCAGAAGCATTACTTCCTGTTTTACATGGCATTATATACCCTGCTAATCCTCCCTAATCCTCATGGAATGTGGAGATAGCAGAGCAGCCAATGGGTAAAGCAGGTTGTGGAATGTTAGAATTCCACCCTCTACATTATCCACTATGTCGGGGCGAATGGTCAGCAGAATTTATATTTATATATTCTCTGACCACTACTTTTGGCTAATACTACAAATAAGAGTGATATTTATTATCCTGTTATTTATAGTTTTATTGCTACAGTTCGAATATGCCGCTACAGACGCAACAGCGCACTCTAGTGGCAATTCCTCACTATAACCACGGTTCGAGACCGTCACAAGCGCTAGGCGTGATGCCTTGGCTGCTGATCCGGGATTTGCTAAGATACTGACAGTTGCAAATGTTGAGTGTTTGGCGTCCCATTCAACTTGGCAATAATTTGCTTGCAATAACTATCGGCAGCTTGAGCGGTCGAAAGTCTTGAGTCTTTGGAAGCAACAATTGTCAAACACATTGGTTGAGGGTAGCAAGACAAGTGATCAGCGATTGTGTTTTCTTTCCCTGGGCGGTGAATAGGAGTAAATTCAAATAGCCATTTGAATTTACTCCTATTCACTGGGCAAATAGCGGGCAAATTTACTATTCATTTTTGCCTTGTTGACTTCAAATGTCGTTGTAAAGTTGTCTGTAATCAGCGTGAAAGGTATGACGATCTGACTTTTTCCTAAAGTGCTATTTACACTTTACGATGGGGTGAAGACAGTAAACTATGAGAACACGTGGATTTTCTCTTGTTAAGAAAACCTCCACTTATCCCAAGAATAAGAACCAGTAAAAATACCTAAACACACTTGCAAAACACTGAATTGGAAAGAGTAAAGTAAATAAATATGAAAACAAGGAATTTTATCAAATCATAACATTTATTACGGATCATTGCAAATTACAATGATCCGAGGTCGATTAGCATAAAATCTATTAATAACAGAGGCAATAAAATGCTTAAAAATATATCGAAACTATCAATTAATCTAATTTAACCAGGAAACTGGCAAAACATATTATTGGAAAACTTTAACTATCAGATAGAGGCTTGATAAACTAATAATAATACAATTTACAAGATAATATTACGAGTCTTCTGTTGTTTCCTGGCGCTATTTGGTTCCTAATCGGGGTAATGCACTATCGAATCCTGCGAACTTCGTCGTTCATCGGTCGGATGATCGTCACAAATTAGCGATACTACGTGGTATCGGCTTACACCTGTATTTCGAGCGTTGCGGTGAAGACTCACTCTTTTCTATTTTAATTATTACATTCGCATGAATATAATAATTGTAAGCATTTAAATAAATGTACAACTATCAATAAGAAACTAAAATAAAAGTAAAGATTAGCGGGAAGAAGTCGGTTATGGAATTCAAAGGGAATTCCTCGGCCGTCATGATTGAGTCGGGCGCACCGCATCAAACCGAATGCGTTGTTCTCAAACGTGAGATTTGCCGAAGCACGTGACAGTTAGCGCCCACTCCTGATACAGGTAGCGGTTGCTGCTCGGTCCGAGCGGACTCGATACAATCAAGTTTTGTCAAATAAGACTGGCCTACATGCAAAAGCACAAGTATATTCTCGGTACATTTACCTTCGGGTTTTTCAGGCCCGGCAACTACGGTCTTTAGGGCATTATACCTACTTTAATTTGGTGTTGACAGCCTGCCGGTTTGTATTTAAAGCAAAAGGTGATAAAAATGACTCTGAATGGTTACAGGTACAAGTTACACATAGACAATCATATAGATTCAACATTAATTCAGTACAGAGGCCCAGAATCAGCTCTTGCAGGAGCTTATATACTATGAAACCATGGGGTTTCTTGAGTTTCCCCCAATCAGGGAGCCAGAATACTGATAAGCAGATTAGCTGATTTGCATATCAGTGAGTCATAATGAGTTGATCCAATCAAATCAACTCCTTGATCAAAGTTATGTGAACCCCATAGAATATCTAAAATATTCAAAAAGCACATGGTAATATTCAGGGTTAACTTTATTTATATTTATATTTTAAAGTATTCTTATCCCTAAATAGTCTTTAATTTATTTAAATAAACATTTCACAACAACATTTATTATTGTTTGAGTTATTATTGAGTATTATTGAGTATTATTGAGTACAATAATCACTTTTATCGATGATTTCTCGTAACTTTTTCTTTAACAATGAACACACCTATTCATTATATAATTCTCCCTTATATTTATCAAAATATAGAGAGAATATTTACTTAAATATTTTATCATTCAATAAACATTTTTATTTTCATAAAACTTGAATTTTCTTATTTTGAATCTGGCGCGATTTTAGCAAATTGCGTCCTCTGGTGGCAACTTTATAAGTCACTACGGTATTGAACCGTCACAAAGGCAATCCAAGAAGATAGAAATGAAATTTTTCGAGCAAAGCCCAATGAACTGCGGCACATTCAAGTTCGTTGATGTGATAGCGCGTTTCAGTGTCTTTTAGCATGCGCCTGGCATATTCTATTACTCGTTTATTGCCATCATGATCTTGCGTAAGGCAGGCACCAAATCTTTCGTAAGAGGCGTCTGTTTCAACAAAGGTTGGTGCTCTTTGCTTGAAATAAGCCAGTATTGGTGGCGACGTGATCAAAACTTTTAGTTCTTGAAAAGCAGCTTGCTGTTCGGCATTCAGCACAACTGGTTTTGGCGACTTTGAGTGACGAACTTCGGCACTGTTGTCAAGCTTGTTAGACGGTTGGCGAACTGTCTTCAAAAGTGCGGTTAGCGGGCGAGCTATTGCAGCATAATTCTTTATATAGCGACGAAAGGAATTGGCAAATCCAAAAAACTTCGTACTTCGTGTACTGAGTTTAACGTTTTGTAGCGGTCGACGACGGAAGTGCGGCCAGGGTCTGGACGTTCTCCATCCGAGGATATGATTCTTCCAAAAAGGGGGATTTCGAGAGTGGCAAATATGCATTTTTGGCGAGCAAGTTTCTATCTCTTGGCGCGAGTTGCATCGAAAACCTTGTGTAACACTTCTAAGAGTTAATTAAAGGTGTGGCGACCACCTGGAATGTCGTCAAAATATGTGTAAACTTCTTGATCCAACAAGTTTCCATAAGTTTCTTTCACGAGTCTGGTCATTACAGCTGGACCATCAGTAAGACCGTAGATGACGCGAAGAAATTCGATGTGGTCGTCTAGCGTGACGACAGCTGTTTTGTAAACATCGGATTCCTTAATGCATATGTTGAGGTACGCATGGCAAACGTCAAGCAAAAACTTGTTCTTAAATTTTGAAACACCTAGTACAACATCATCCATTCTGTCAATTGGGTGCAGGTTCGAGATTGTGATGGGATTGATAGTTTTGAATAATCAATCACGACTCGTCGCAGTGTACTTGGATGAAAGGGCTGCTCAACAATGAATGCAGGTGCTCCGTAAGGCGATACTGAGCGGCAACAAACTCCTGCTGCAATCCATTCTTCAACTTGCTTTTTCAAAAATTGGTGATCCGGTTCAGACAGGCGGTATGGTTGAAATGTATTGGTTGATCATGTTTTAAGTTGATTTCCAGTTCAATGTTCGGAAAATCTCCAATTTCATTCCCTGGCGATGAGAATATGTCTTCGAACTTAGAAACGAGATTGTTAACGCGCTCTTGCTGTTCCAATGTGATTGCATCAACTTCATCAGCTTCTCTGGAATCAAAGTTAATTTCGGTCAAAGGAGCAGAGTCAGAAAGTTCCAATGATTTCAAATTGTCAAAATTTTCCTTGACCAAGAGGACCAGGGTTTGACGACGACTTTGAATAACGCAACCGATTGCTTGAGACGACAATTTTATGCATTTAAATTTGTGCGTAGCATATGGCGTAGGGATGACAATTGCACCGGTTGGTTCACGGATTATTCGTGCACCAACAGCATATTTGCCAATCTTTTCCAAGAAGCAAAGCAACGGGCAGCTCTTCACATAAGACGATTTGTGGCATCAAGTAATCAATAGTGCCAACTTCGATGGGAGCCGTAATCCATCCTGATGGCTTCATTTTGGTTCCGCAACTTCATAACTTTCTCTTTGCCACGGGTGGATCGTAACATTTGGCGGTGCAAAACTCAAAGCAAGGTAATAACTGATCCTGAATCAGGAAAGGTGTCAAAGGTTACTTCACCATTGAGACGCGCTGCAATCAGTGAGACAAAGACCGGCCAGTCCTGAATACAGTTGACTTGTTTTGACGACGATGTGATGACGTGTTTTCAATCCTTGGCATCGGGAGGCGGTTTATTAGCATCGGATGCGGCTTTGGCTTAGTCGACAGATGAATTGGAAGAAGACGACGACTTCAACAGTCGTTTTTCTGCCGGCGCGGGAAGCGAACAATTGTACGAAATATGTTCAAATTGATGACAGCAAAAACAACTTTGTTCTTCCAATTTGTTGAATTTGGGGTTGAACTTGTGTTGCGTTTTCTCTTTGTTGTTTTCTTGCTGCTTATGATCACGACCACCATTTCCATTTTGCTTATTATCAAACTTGGCGTACTTGATTTCTTCCTTTTTGATTTTGCGAATGTGGTCTAAGGATCGAGCACAATCAATAAGTTCCTCTACTGATGCACATTTGTGCGCGGCAATCAGAATCGACCATGTTTTGTCCATAATCCCTTCGAGGATTAAAGAAATGCGTTCAGCTGGTGAAATTGTAAACGGTGCCTTTCCAACATGGTGTCCTTGGCATAAACTAATTCCACAATCGTTTCAGCGTCCTTCAATTGACGCTCGGCTTGAAATAAAATAAACTCTGCAAAAGTCAAGGCACACAGGGGATAGGATATGGCTAATTTTCATTCGGCCCATCTATAAACTTTATGCCACTTCTCAGCTTGGCCAGTTAAACGAGAGATGGCGTTGACGAGTCTCAAGGATGCAGTCCATGATGCGTGGTCGGATACTCGATCGACTTCCTGCAACCAATCGTCCACATTTTCAAATTTATCGCCATTGTATTTCGGAATGGCTTTGGCAGTGTCCGAAGTTGAGTGAATTTGCACGTTCGTATCACCTGGTGTCTGCTTCAAATTTTCTGCGAGGAGTTTTTGAGTTTCTGCAATTTGAGACAAGACACAGCAACCAGTTCTGGCGGCACATTGGAAATTTGCATGGATGAAGTTTTGGCACGTAATGCAGTTACTTTATCTGCATCATCCTTGGCTTTTTGTCTGGCAGCGATGCGTTCCATCGGCACTTATGCGAGTGTTGTCAGCAATTATGCGTCGGATCAAATCATCTTTTATTCCAGTTTCTGACAAACGTCGTAATCTCAATTCTTGTTTTAAAGAGTCATTGTTCATCTTTTTCAAGACGTTGGCTTCGAGTGAGTCAAAATCAGACATTGTTGTGGCAAAAAGTTGAAAATTTTCTCAATAGATGGCGTTACGGGTGTAGTGTTCACGTAGCATTTACGTGGCACACCTTTCCCCCGCTTGGTGGCGCTGCATGGCCCTACCTGCGAGATTAGCATATTTGAATAAAGCAGTCTTGTACCTACCATCCACGTGTACGGTAATACTCCAGTTTTAGCTGAACATTACATTGGCGACGAGGATTATAACGAACTCACGATTGTTTCAATTGTTCCACGAAAGGACAATCCATCAACTTCCCGATACAAAGTAATTACACGACAATAATTACCATCTCATCATGGCAAACTACGCTGGTTTACACATGGCGGAATTCGATATCGACGCTCCAAACACCGCTGACCGATGGCACGAATACCTGGGAACTTTCGAATTTTTTGCAAAGGCCACGGCGGTCAGAGACGACGCGAAATACGCGACACTGGTACTAGTGGCAGGCAGGGCAGTTCAGAAAATCGCCGAATCGCTTGACTTAACGATCGCCAGCGCATTCGACGCAGCAACTAAAGCACTGGGCGGTTACTTTGAACCCAAAAGGAACCACATGTACGAGGCGTTCATCTTCTTTTCCGCTATCCAAAAAGAAGGGGAAGAGATTGACATATACATTACGAAACTACGCATGCTGTCTAGACATTGCGGATTCGTTGAAACGGACATCAACAACCGTATTCGCGACTAACTGGTCATTGGCTGCCGAGATACGAGTTTACGGGCGAGACTTCTTCGAGAAAACGACAAGGCAACGGTATCACTCGATCAGTGCATCAATATCGCTAGATCATCCGAAAAAGTGGTCAAACAAGCGAATGCAATGGAGGAGGGACGCCAAATGAAAGAAGGCCAACTCAACATGGTACGATCCGAACAACAACAACAACGAAAGGTCACGCAAACAGACGAACAAAAAACGAAGGAGAGTTACACCAAGAAAACCTGCGACCGCTGCGCGATGAGAGGACACTTGGGCAACGAATGCAGACGTTCTGCAAAAGTAACTTGCAACAACTGCGGGAAAACTGGCCATTTTGCAAAATGTTGCAAAAAGGAGAAGAAACTGGTTGTGCGAGCGATCCAACATAACTACGCCAGCGAAAGCGAAGGTTCAGATAATGATTACCTTTTCAACCTCATCACCCGACGTCCTAGACGCCCACGCATGGCAAAAATACACATGCGAGGCCAAACGATCGAGATGTACGTGGACACCGGCTCATCGGTCAATGTGATCTCGATGGACATCTGGAATTGCATGAGACGACAGGGTGAACAATTGAAAAGCCCAATCAATCAGGTTTTCGCATACGGCCAAACGACACCGCTGAAAATCGTTGGCGAAATCGAAATAACCGCACGGTACGGCAAGAAGACGACGAAATGCACATTCTCGGTTACGGATAAACATTATCCAAGTCTACTTGGAGACGAGGCATGCGAAACACTGGATATTGTGAAGTTCCATCAGGGTGTTTACCAACTCTCCAGTACACAGACTACACGTAAATCAATCGAACAGTTGACAACGGAATACGAATCCATTTTCACGGGACTGGGTAAACTGAACGACTACCAGGCAAAAATCGAATTAATTGAAGGAGCCAAGATCGGACATCAAATTATTCGGCGCATCCCACACCATGTGCGACAGAAAGTTGAGACGGAAATCGAACGACTAATGACGATGGGCGTCATAGAAGCGGTTCCCGACCCAACTGACCCGAACCTGGTGCTAAATCCGTTACGTCCAGTAGTAAAAAAGGATGGATCGACGAGGTTGTGTCTCGCAGCAATGAAACTCAACACGATCGTCAAAAAACCGAAATGCTTATTCCCACTGGTCGACGACATGATCAACGAAATGAGTGACTTCCACAGGGCATCGGAGCTAGATTTTAACGAGGCATTTCAACAAATCAAGTTGGACATGGATAGCAGAAACTTGACAGCATTTGCTACTGAATCTGGCACATATCGTTTCACCCGACTCATCTACGGCATCTCCATCGCGGCGGAAGTGTTTCAAGCAGTTATCCAACGTGTACTTGCAGGATGCCCCGGCGTCAGAAATTATGCAGACAACGTAGCAGTAGTTGGATCGTCTGAAGAAGAGCACAACAAACAACTCGAAACGGTCCTCAAAACTATACGGAGAAAAGGCCTAACCCTCAACAAAAAAAATGCAAATTTGGGGTACACAAGTTGCAATTCCTAGGACACCTCATTACCTCAAAAGGAGTTTCACTCGGCGAAGAAAAAGTCCGTAAATTACACGAATTAAAACCACCAACCAATGCTAGTGAGACCAGAGGAGTTTTGGGCCTAGTCAACGCGTGCGCCAGGTTCATCCCACGTCTCACATCCATCACAGAATCCCTACGAATTCTGACACACAAAAACCAGACATGGGAATGGGGACCAACACAAGATAGAGCGTTTCAAACTTTGAAGAAAACGATTGCAACAGAGGTCGAGCTTACACACTTTCAAACACATCTCGACACGACTTTGGTGGTTGACGCGAGACCCGTTGGGCTAGGGGCAGTGCTCACTGAACGCCAAGCCGACGGAACATCGAAAATCGTATCCTTCGCAAGCAAAACGCTCACTGCTACGGAATGCCGATACTCGCAAACCGAAAAAGAAGCGTTAGCCGTAATTTGGGTGTGCGAAAAATTTTATTTGTATCTTTATGGCCGAAAATTCACGATTATTACGGATCATAAACCATTGGAAGTAATATACTCACCAAACTCAAGAGCGTCTGCACGCATCGAACGATGGCATCTTCGACTACAAGAGTTCAAATACGATCTGCGATATGAACAGGGAGCAAGCAACATTGCAGATCCGTTTTCGAGACTTTTACAGGACGAGCAAATCGTCGACAACCCGTCAAACTTGACTGAAAAATACTCATGCTTTTTATTGCAGCACGTCGCACCGAAATCTCTCTCCCTCAAAACTATTCGTGAAGCCACACAATCCGACGAAACATTGCTACGTGTGATTGCGGCCACTGCGAATAACAGATGGACGAAAGACATCACGCAATACGACAAAATTAAAGCTGAGCTCGCTGTTGTCGGCGGAATCATCCTCCGAGAAAGTCGTATCGTCATTCCCAGCCGCCTACGAAAGCAAGTTCTCGACATTGCACATGAAGGTCACCAGGGAATTGTCAAAACCAAGGCGCTGATTCGTTCGAAAGTTTGGTGGCCCGGTATTGACGCCCAAATCGAAGAAAGGATCGCCGATTGCATCCAATGCCAAACGCAAGCGCAAACCGAACGATCCCAACCGCTCTGAATGACCGATTGGGTTCACAGACCGTGGACACACTTAGCAATTGATCTCTGCGGCCCATTTCCCAACGGCCAATCAATGATCGTAATGGTCGACTACTTTTCTCGATGGCCCGAAGCGAAACTCACTACTTCAACCACTGCTGACGTCATCACCGATTGGATCGACGAGGTGTTCGCAAGACAGGGATACCCAGAAGTGATCACGTGCGACAATGGCCCTCAGTTTATCGCACGACACTTCCTGGACTACGCCAGCGACCATGACATCACAATTCGACACGTGACCCCATACTGGCCCCAAGCTAATGGACTTGTCGAACGCCTAAATCGGGTCTTTCTCAAGGCACTGCGAGCAGCGAAATTAGAAGGCCATGATCAGAAAAAGGCCCTGCGTCAATTTTTACGGATATATTGTACCACTCCGCAGTGTACTACACAGAAGACGCCCGCTGAACTATTCAACAATCGCTCATTTCGGACGAAACTGCCCGAAATCCAGCCGGCTAGGGCGTCAACGGCAGACCAAAACGAGCCATTGGCCAAACAGCAGAAAACCAAGGACTACGCGGATCATAAGCGCCACGCAGCAGACAACGACGTTGCAACAGGTGACGAAGTCCTCGTCAAACGTGTTTGAGGCGGAAATAAACTGGACACCAAACTCGAATCCGACGTGTACACCGTTATAGGAAACAACAATGGGCAACTCCAACTCCGACATGCAAATGGACAAATTATCCAACGGAACATTGCCCTTGTTCATCGCCTAAAGAAAAAGAAGGAAGAAGAGCTCACATCGGATGACTTCGATTTCTCACCTACAAACAACCCCGAAGCCGAAAATCCAGACACGACCACCGAAAACGATACAACACGAACAAACGTTGACAAGCAAGAATTTGAAGTGCAAGAAACTCAAGCGGTTTCTGACGTTACCCCGAGCGCTCACGGAAACGACCAGCGCACCTTAACGACTATGTCTAAACTTTCCCTTTACCTTTAAATTGTTCCTTTGTTTGTTTTCTCACTATGTTTATTAAAAAGAAAAGAGATGTAGTGTTCACGTAGCATTTACGTGACACACCTTTCCCCCGCTTGGTGGCGCTGCATGGCCCTACCTGCGGGATTAGCATGTTTGAATAAAGCAGTCTTGTACCTACCATCCACGTGTACGGTAATACTCCAGTTGTAGCTGAACATAGCACTGGTGAACGAGTGAAAAACAAAACTGATGAACACAATGGGCAGAGCTTAAGGTTCAAAATCTATTTTCACTGAATTTTCATATAAAATGTCCGTATTTTCACAGAAAAACTGTTGGTTTATCTTCGTTTATTTTCGTATTTTTTCTAGTTATTGTATTTATGTTATGATTTATTAATGTACTACGTAAGTTACTGTAAAATTATATCTTTGTAAATATTTGTTTGGGTGTTCACTCTGAGCTTTCGTAGTTCAGGCGCCACCTATAGATTTTTTAAAAATAATAAACATTAACACTTGCGCTTTTGACAAGTGTCTTGGCAACATGTCTCGCTACTTTTATACACAACATACACTGGATTAACTTTGGACTCTGCACTAAACCAACATGGTTATGGGCCCAGGCAGGTTTGCCATAGCGTATCAATGATTTGGAGTTTGTTTCTGGTGTTTTTTTGCACCTTCTTGTCATTTTGGAGCGCGAGGACGTTTGTTGAGTTCCTGAGGCATGACCGCGAGTTGCGAGGCGAAAGCGTGAGCTATACGTGTTTGTCTCCAGCCCAGTGGAGACAAATCAAGGTAATACTTGATTATTTTTGTTGTTTGGGAATTTTACTGCCATATTTCCGATTTTTTAGTGTCGGACAGCATTTTCATCATCAAGGACGTAGCAAGGTTGTTTGGAGCCAAATCGGATCAGCATTATCGAGTGGCAACGTTCCGCAGCTGGATTCGACGCGTCCGAAGCAGATTTGAGTTTAGCGACCTTTTGTGCGACATTATCGAGGATTTTTCGTGTTTGGAGCAATTTTAGTCTTGTGACCTTCAGAGAAGAACAAAATTCACGGACAAATGCATTAGGAAGTCATCAGTGAAGCCACCATCTGGAAGTCATCACTCCTTTAGTGGAGATCTTTTCTATTTATTGTTAACTATCCACTCTTATTTTCACTTTTGAGGTTGCTTAACCGTAAGGGACATTTTTCACAATCCCGAGAATCTGGTATATAGCACCTCCCTACTCTATTTTGGTTGGGAAAATTGTAGCATATTTATTTGATTTCTTTTGAGCGAATTTTTCAGATTCAGTAAAATTGGATTTGATCTTCAAGGTTTTTGTGAATTTTTGAAGTTGTTATTTGAGTTTTTGGTTGAGTTTTGTAAATTCAAGTGTGAATTTGCGAATTATCGTGTGCTTATTGACCTTAGCTTAGGTATTTATCTGGGATTGTTGGGATTTGTTAGCTTAGTTAGCAGTTTTCAGGTAAAAACTCAAATTTTTCGAGTTTTTACTCTAAAATTCGAATTTTGGTGCGGTTTTGATTTTTATCAATCCGTATATTATTTGCGAGTTCTGCGTACTATTAGGGATTTAATATTACGTATTAGTCAAGGATTGATAAAGTTTATCAATTCATTTGGAGTTTTGAGGCAGAAATTTAAGTTTTTGGAGGTTTTTGCGTGTTTTCACAATTTTTATTTTGAAAAAACGTGGTTTTGTGATTTAGTCGCGAACATGGTAGAAAGAAACATGGTATGCTGACTGGGCGGAGCTACGATTTAGGTCACGTGACCTGTGACGCCACCTTCTCCACAAGCACTCATGGTAACGGGGCGCGTGTGGTGGAGTTTGTTGTTGTTATCCATTAGATTTCAAATTCCATTCGGCCTCCACGCAGTTCAGGAAGAAAATATAACTACTGTTGCAGAAAAATATTGAAATGATGTATTTTTACATACATTTATTAATTATTTGTATCTGGAATCGATACAATTGGTTAGTTAAATTGTTTTGGCTAGGAAATAATTCTATTTTTGTAAGATCTGATAAAAATTGAATTTTTATTTTTATTTTTATTTTTATTTTTATTTTTATTATTATTATTATTATTATTATAAAATCTGAAGAAAAATAAATTTTTATTTCAATTTTTAATATACTATTCCTGGTCAAAAGTATGGAAAGAGGCACTTTTTTAAGGGCAGAAAAATGGAAATTTCTTAAAAGCTGTAATAAGCTGTACATTTTTTTAAATTGGATGTATGGGTCTGCAAAACCCTCAAAAAAAGTCATAATGGAGCTACGTAATTGTTGTTAACAATCAAAATTTCTAAAAATTATTGTGACCCCAGGACCATCGTAGATCAGTTTAATTTTTAATTTTATCTTCAACGGTTCTCGAGATATTGTCAAAATTGCATAAACCTGATTTTGGTGGTTTTTAATTTTTTTCTCAGTAACTACTTAATGAATCTTCAAAAATTTTACATGAAATGATAGCTCTACCATTCCTCTAAATCTTCTTAAAACCATTTGTCTGTCAGACTTAGTATTACAGCTTTTAAGAAATTTCCATTTTTCTGACTTTAAAAAAGTGTTTGTTTCCATACTTTTGACCAGGGGTAGTATATTAAAAATTGAAATAAAAATTTATTTTTCTTCAGATTTTATAATAATAATAATAAAAATAAAAATAAAAATAAAAATAAAAATAAAAATAAAAATAAACAATAAAAATTACAATTTTTATCAGATCTTACAAATGTGACCGTGTCACGACCCAGGCGCATGGGAACGGCCCGCGTCATGTCCCCCTAGTGGACTGGTCGGACATGACCACTTCCAGGCAAGACAGGAAGTGAGGGAAGGCAGGTAGAGGCAGAGCAGATCCAGGGACAGGAGTTGTTCAAGAGCCAGCAACCGGTGCAGACATGCATCGGCCAAGCTCTGCCGACTCCCTGGTTTCTGCTATGAAGCCCGGGCACCCAGTTCTCTGGGCCCCATCTCCATGAGCGAGAACAGTGGCTGCAAGTCCATGACAATGGGTTGCAGCATGGTATTAGTTATTTCGACCACGCGGTCCTTGGTTCAACCGCCATGGCCCGCGGATCGGGTTTGATTAGCACATACCGGTGGTACAGACATATGAGTAGCAGGTGGAGGCTGGCGCTGACCCCTAGACACACTAATAAAGGCCAAACACCTAAATACAGCGTCGTCTCTGCTACTTCACATGACGAAGGCGTCCAGTGCAGTCCCCTTATTCCCCCAAGTAGGGACTGTGCACACCGTCCCAGTCACAATTGTGGGCCCGTCCTGGATCCGAATCTGAGATTTGTAATTTTTTTTGCACGATGGTCCGAAAATCCACGTGGTGGGTTTAGGCCTATTTTGCAAGAATGTCACTTCTTATGACAAAGAAACATGCGACTGCTTTGTGATTGCTAGTGTTAGGATTTTTTTTAGTAATTTATTATTAAATATGAATTTCACTATGGACTTTTTGGTAAAAATTTCGAAACTTTTTCTTTTGGATTTTCGCGCCAAAAGTGGTCAAATCTACCGACCAACTGGAGGCAATTCTCGATTTGCATGTGGAAACTGGATAGGGCATCATCAGTTTCAGTGCAAATGTGTTTTTGTGTCCTAAGAACTGTGTAACAGGGTGATAATGGTGCGTTTTGTGACGGAGGAGCCGTAACTTTGTCGCACGACCCGTTTAGATGTGTTTTGACTAAAACGCATCACATTGTCGCACTGTTGCACGACACTCTGCTGTAATGGCATTGTCGAGGACGAATTGCTGTTGTTGGGCAGTAAGGATCGTCGGTAGAGCATCCTAAACGTTGGAACACCAGCCTAGTTTCGCCCAACCAAAGGCAGAAACAAACTGCAAAGGCAGGCAACAGGAGTAATTAACCTGGTCTGAGTTTGTGTGAAATGGCTGGCCACCGAGAGTCGAAGGTGATAACGTTCGCAACGTGGGAAGGGCGCCGTCTCTGTAGCAAAATCTGTAGAGCAAAGGTGGCAGATTT
>JH430577.1:137169-152663 GCA_000239455.1 Strigamia maritima | reverse complement strand
ATATTGTCAGATTAAAAGACGTGTATGACCTCAGTCGTCGCTTGCGTCTATAAACTCAATTCTATCTATCTATCTACCTCAAACACACTAAAAATTTGAAAATTTTAATTCAAATCTTCTTCACACTGTAGGGACTTCATTAAAAACCATTGAAATGGTTCAGTGAAATTCTATGACCAATTTTATAAAGTCTGTGTGGATAATGTTTTCATGTAATTTTATAAATGGTGCCCTTAGCTAACCTACTATCAATGTGGATTGTGAATAATGAATAATGAAATGTTAATTTTAAATGTTCTGCTTGATTATTTTTTGAAAATTCTTTTTGAAAACAGTTTTATTATTGGTTTTCTAGATAAATGTTAAAATATACATCAATTTATAAACTAAATATAAACTAATTTATCATTTAACATTTATATGACAATATACTTTTAAAAAACGCCACCTATTGACAATTGTTGACATGTGTTAAGAAAATTTTAATAAAACAACACCTATCGGTGGAATCAAATACTAAAGCTACATGTTCGCGGCGGGAAAATGCAATTAAAAAAAGGTTTTTGATCCAAATCAAAACCAAACCACCTAGAAGTGTTTAGCGTCCAATTATCTATCTTTAGATATGCAGAACACGTTTTTTTATTCAGTATTTGTCTCAAATTGAAAATTGGGTGTTTTGAGATAGAAAACACAAATTGGGCGCCATTTGCAATTTTTCAAAATTGTTAAAAAATGCCACCTACCGGCGGAATTCAGAAATAACCGCCAAAGTAGTTTTTATTAGTTTTTAATTTTAAAATCATTAAATAAATATTGAAAAGTAGCCATCCCTGACCTCCCAATCAAGGGTTACATTTTACAATTTTTAGTTTTGCTCTACACATTAAATTAGCTGATTCTATAGACCACAAAATACACAAAAAATAAAATATTTTTTGGAGTCATTTTGCACCCACAGAAGGTACCAAATAATACCAATTTTGCTGGATTATAAGGTGCCAAGAGGCCTCGTTGTGGGTGCTAAATAGTCCTAACAAAAAACTTAATGAAACCAATTGGCACCATTAGGGGTGCCGAACTGCACTAGCAGAATACTACTTACAGCATTAATTGGCACCAGTAAGGGTGCCAAACTGCACTGGCAAAGTACAATTTACGAAACCATTTGGCACCAGTAAGAATGCCAAAATGCACTAATAAAAAAGTTTCATGAAGTGACAATAAGCACCCCTGTGGGTGACAATTGCTACCCTACTATGTGGTGAAAAATGGCACCCTACATTTTGGGTGCCACTTTTCACCATTTGGGGTGCAGCTGGCGGGACAAGAAAAATTACCCCAAAAGGTTCCAAATTGAACCTTTTGTTTTAACAGTGTTGGTATTTCTGGCAAAGAAGCCACAGACATAGCTGCAAAAGCGACTTGTTTTGTTCGTGCTGATAACCAAGTGTTTAGAGCTAATCTACTTGCCTTATTGCAACATCATCTTTGTTTGTGTCAGATTTATATTGGTCAGATTTAGTATGTCAGATTAAAAGACGTGTATGGCCTAAGTCGCCCTTGCATCTATAAACTCAATGCTATCTATCTATCTATCCCCTGGGTACTCTATTGTAACACTTTGTTTTTCTGAGGCAGTGGGAAGAGAAAACTTCCAAGCCTAGCCTCCTTGTGGCCTCCCCTGGGTATTCCATTGCAGCACTTTGTTTATCTAGTGTTTATCAATGATCAAATGTGTTTGTCTGTGTCAGATTTATATTGGTCAGATTTAGTATGTCAGTTTCAGTAAGTCAATTTTAGTTTCAGTATGTCAGATTAAAAGACGTGTATGGCCTAAGTCGCCGCTTGCATCTATAAACTTAATTTTATCTATTTATCTATATGTACGAATGTAGTGTTTATCAATGGTCAAGGGGGAAAAAACTTTTAAGCCCAGCCTCCTTGTGACCTCCCCTGGGTACTCCATTGCAGCACTTTGTTTTTCCGCTGCCATGGTGCTAATGGATCCTCTGGTTATCTGTCTCTTTATTTTGCTCTGCTTTCTCTTCTGTGGCTTTTGTCTCTGTTTTTGATCATTTTTTTGATAATGTAATGCTGCTTTCCATTCTGTGATGGAATGAATGTACAAATGTAGTGTTTATCAATGGTCAAATGTGTTTGTCTGTGTCAGATGTATATTGGTCAAATTTAGTATGTCAGTTTCAGTATGTCAGATTACAAGACGTGTATGGCCGAAGTCGCCGCTTGCGTCTATAAACTTAATTCTATCTATCTATCTATTAGATTTCTGTAAATAAAAAAATCAATCATATGGAGTCATAAGTTCATGTACAGTAACGGTTTGCCCAATCCAAACCCTACATCTATAAAGGATGTGTTCTAATTAATCAATATGTGATCATTGGGGTCATGCAATCCTATTATGGGGATGATAGTCATGCACCGGACATCCAAGTCACGATGGGAAGACAGAGACGACACCGTATTATTAGGTTTTGGCCTTTTATTGTTGTCTAGGGGTCGGCGTCGCTTCCCTGCATCTCACGTCACAGTACCACCAATTACGCCTATCAACAACCGACCCACTGACCAGGGCGAGGGCCCTGTGGTCGAATCTCCATTAAACTACAGCCAGTCATGTTTCCCTTCAATGAGGCTTCATTGGATGGGAAAGTGGGCAGAGTGACCCAGGGCTGAACAAGGTGTGTTCAGCTTGCTGGTTGTCAAGCTACTGTCTGGTCACTGCCTCCTCAGGATATACCTTATCCCCCTGGTGGACGCTGGTCGCAAATCAATCATGATTGGCCCTTGACCGTTGCCTATTCAACAGTGGGGACATCTGGTGCCGAGTGTGGCAGTTACCTATGGTCACAAATAATCTTTATCAGAATTATTTAATAAAATCTTAGAAATATAAATTAGTAAAATCAAAAACATTGATTACTTTTAAATCAAAATAAAATAAAATAAATTAAGACTTAGTTATTAAAAATAAGGTTCCAAATTAAATTAAAAAATCCATTAAGATAAAACAACTTAAATCCAACATAAATTTTTTATTCAATCAATAAAATCCCAAACAACCAACATTCATCTCTCATATCATTTTCCAAACACAAAATTAAAAAAATCAATCTGCCAACTCCAAAATCGCCCCACTATAAGCCAAATCCCAATAATGCTCCACCCCATGCTTCTTAAAATAAGCCCTAGCTTGATTCTCCGTCGGACACACCTTAAACTTCATATTCCCAAAACACCGATACTTAACACTCCCTTCCCACACCAAAACACACTTATTCACAACCCCCTCCCCGATATTATCCTCTCCCCACTTAATCCTACTCATCATCAACCGCTTAAATTTCTTCTGCTGCTTCGGCCCGCCTTCCACCACCACGACATTACAATCCGAATAAAGCAACACGAATCCACTCATATGCAACTGATTACAATTCGTCTCCACTTTGAACTTCTTCGACGGATTCCTCAAATCATTCACCCGATAAACGGCAACAAAAACACCCAACGACACATCTTCCTTGATTTTCTTAATCTTTTTCTCGCGTTTCTCTTCATCCGTTAATTTCCTCGACGCATTCGTCGCCTCGTGCACTTCCTTTCGTTTAGCTATCTGCGCGCGCACGCGCGCTTCGATCTTAGTCGGATCCATCACGGCATCCTGACCCAAAACTCTCATCATATTCGCGATCTTGAGTTTCGGTGCTGGTGGCGGCTCCAATCCGAGTCGGATCTTCTCCTGTTTCTCTTTCAACGTTTCGCGTCGATTCATTCGTCGCATTTTCTTCTTTTCTTTCGATGTTAAGAACACCGGTTGTCGGATCGGTTTAGTCGGTTCGCTCGGAGGTCGCATTTCTCTCGGATGTTCAATGAGGTTGGTCAAACCCGGAAATTTCTCCGCATCGGTCAGATTTTTATCATCGATCACATCGAGATTGCCGGTATATCCGAGGATCACATTATCCCACCACTCGGCATCCGTCGGGATCTCATCGTCTAAGAAAGTCGTTTTAGGCGCGATGAGAGCCAATTTAGTCGTGGACGAAATTCCAGTTTTTTTCGCAGCTTCCGATATTTCCTGTTGGAGTTTTTCTAGTTGGAGTTTCGTACGATGTCTCTGCGCGATTTGCTCGAATTTTCCTTTTTCGTGGAACTTGAACACTCGTTTCGGACGTTCGACTTCTTTTTCCTCAACTCTCGGATCATAATACGATTTTTTTTCGATTGAAACATCTTCCTCCTTCTTCACTCTAACATTGTTATTATCATTTAATTTATAATGTTCTTTGAATTTCGCACGAATGTTCGCTTTGAGTGTCGGCTCGCGTTTCGATAATTGAATTTCTTTCCCGGAAACATCAACAGTTTTCCCTTCCTCGTTCAAGATGAGAGGCGTCGGCCTGGATGAAATAACCGAAAGAGGAATTTGTTGCGTTGTCATCCCGATGACATTTTTTCTTGGTAATTGCGGTAATATAACGGGTGGTAAACTGGACATTTGAATTATTCGTTGTTTCAGGAGATTTTGAGCGTCAGCTATTATTTTCTGAACATCTGCAGACGTTTTTACTGGTTGCGGAGTTGGTTCGAGCTCTTTAACTTCATCTTTGATGACATCATCTTGATATTTGCGCCGTGTTGTTGGTTTTTTCGCCTCGTGATCATTTTGATCGTCGTTTTTGCGCCGTTTTGGTGTTGTTTTCTTCGCCGCCTCGTGTTCAACGTCATCGTGTCGTCTTTTCGAACTACTTTCGTGCCGAGTTGAATTCGATTTTCTCGCTTCACGTTCATCGCATTCATCATGTCTGCGATGTTTTTTCGAATGTTTCGACTCGTACCGCGATGATTTCTTCATCGCCTCGTGTTCATCGTCCTCGTCGTGTCTGCGACGTCGTTTTGAATTTCTCGATTCATCAGATGGCAAAGACGATTTTTTTAAACTCGACATTTCAATAAATGAACAATTATTTCACGTAAATTTGATAATAAAACCCACAAAAAAATCCAGTTCTAGATATATACAGTGATATTTAGACGCATACCGTACGGTTTGGGGTATTTTCAGTACGTCATTTCATCTAATACGTCATTTTGTCACCAGTATGACCATCAGTAATCACCAACCAATCACAGGACAATTAAAACATTCACCAATCACAAGTTCACATTACCTTGTGTACACTTATTTAAAAGTCGCTTAACGACTGATTTCAATCATCATCAACCGATAACCAACAAAACTCTTAAATTTTTAATTTTTTTCTTCAATTCTTTGAATTTGTGTCATCAAAATGTCATCTAGAGGACCCCGACACGAACGAAAAGAACGTAACGAACATCGACACCAACCCCACCATGCCGACCGTGACGACCATCGACACGAACCCCGAAGAAAGCGACAACTCGACCACGTCGATTTATCAACAGTTGAATTCCAAACGAGTGAAACAGTCGACATTACCCCAACTTTCGACCAAATGGATCTCCGAGACGATTTAATACGAGGAATCTACGCTTTCGGTTTCGAAAAACCCTCAGCCATCCAACAACGATCCATCAAACCCATCACTTCGGGCCGTGACGTAATCGCACAAGCCCAATCAGGCACAGGAAAAACAGCAACCTTCGTCATTTCGCTTCTCCAATCAATAGATTTCCAAGAACGAGAACTCCAAGTTCTAGTTCTATCCCCAACACACGAAATTGCCCTTCAAATCCAAAATGTCATCCTTGGATTGGGCGACTACATGAATGTACAATGCCACGCGTGCATCGGCGGCACGAATGTCGGTAACGACATGCGAAAATTAGACAGTGGCCAGCACGTGGTATCGGGCACTCCTGGACGTGTGTTCGACATGTTGAGACGTGGAAATATTCGGACTAAAACGATCAAAATGTTGATTTTGGACGAAGCCGATGAAATGTTGAATCAGGGCTTCAAACAGCAGATTTACGATATTTATCGATACCTTTCTCCGAATATCCAAGTTGTTTTGGTATCCGCGACTTTACCGCACGAAATTCTCGAAATGACCAACAAATTCATGACTGATCCGATCCGAATTTTGGTGAAACGTGACGAATTGACTTTGGATGGAATTCGTCAATTTTTTGTCTCCGTTGAACGTGAGGATTGGAAGTTCGACACACTTACCGATTTGTACGATACTGTGACGATTACGCAAGCTGTTGTTTTTTGTAATACTAAGAGGAAGGTCGATTGGTTGACGGAGAAGATGCGCGAAGCGAATTTTACAATTTCCTCGATGCATGGCGATATGCCGCAGAAAGAGCGAGAGGCGATTATGAAGGATTTTCGCAGTGGTCAGAGTCGTGTTCTTGTTACTACCGATGTGTGGGCTCGTGGGATTGATGTTAGTAACGTTAGTTTGGTGGTTAATTATGATTTGCCGAATAATCGGGAGTTGTATATTCATCGAGTTGGCAGGTCTGGCAGGTTTGGACGGAAGGGTGTTGCGATTAATTTTACTAAGTTGGATGAGATTAGGATTATGAGGGATATCGAGCAGTATTATTCTACTCAGATCGATGAGATGCCGGTGAATCTTGCCGATTTAATTTAAGGGAGAGCTATATTAACTTTGTTTTTGTATGTTATTGGTGTATTGAATGCTTAGATTATTATTATTTAAGTGTAATTAAATGGAAAATAAAATGTATTAATTTTTAAATTAAGTATTACCGAGTATGTACTAATTTTTTGGTTTTTTTTTTTAAATATTTGCAGATTAATTTGTTGTTTTTTTATTATTTCGGATTTTGTCTAAAATATAATTTTAATGTAACATACTTTAGATTTATAATGAATAATAATATTAATATTGCAAAAAAAAAAATGTTAATTTATTCTATTATACCATTTACCAAAACATTTACAAAAAGCGTCTCCTTTAAAACTTCTCTGCAAAGGCATGAAAAAAAAAACAGTAGTTTATTTTACGAATTGTAGGTGGCGTTACTTGCACACAAAACTAGTCACTTCACTGCAAGCCTTGCTGCTAGTGGAGCTGGTGTATAATTTTTTTTTAAAAAAAAAGTCTTGTTCTTACCGATAAAAAAAGTGCATAACTTCATCCACTCGATCTAACAATTCGTGCACGAAACTCCGATTGGTTAATGGCCTATGCATTGTACCGAAAGTATACATTGTGGTATCTTATTTTAATCCTCTAGTCGAGCCGAGTCGAAAAATTATTGCATCAGAGTCCAAAAATGTGCATGTCATTGTTAACAAAAGAAAACGCTCGAAAATATTTTTAAAAATTATTTACATTTGGGTTTTTCTATTGTTGCGCACATTTTTTGGCTACGAAACACTGATTTTTCGACTCAGCTTGACTAAAGGCTTAAAATCCTGCGATATCATCATATTGATATTAAGAACTCTTGGTGAAATGAAATGTTGCATTAACAACAGTATACAATGATGATGTGAGAACAGACTGTTTTTTAATCGTCTGTTTTCATCATTGTACCGGCAATGTATCATGTATGATACATTCCCGGTACAATGCTCTTCATTTTGCCACCTTCTTGTCTAATCTGGCACCATCTCGAACTTGCTCACTTCATTACATTTAAATATTCATCAGTCACTTGACCGAACATTTCCTTTCCAAACACGCAAAGGTGTATTAGCATGTGTATAAAATTGCCCTTTACTTGGAAGCGCGATGAGAGGTCAAGATCCTCTTTCAAAACCCAAGGTCAAACATTTATTATGTCACCGTTTATTAAAGCTATTTTAATTTTAACCAATTATTCACTTTTGTATCATAATTCTTATCATTATTGAATTAAAAATTCAAAAACAACAACAAAATGACGGTTTTTAAATGTTTATGTTTATGTTTTTGTTTTTATTTGCCTTAGAATCTGAATTAAGTTTATGCCAAAACTGCAAAAGTCCAGTGACATCCCCTCATTTTGCCCTCATTTTGATTTTCTCGAGCAAATTCGCTCTCTGGTTTGTCACTTCTGTTTATAGCTCGAGTTCAACGTTTTATTAATACTTAATTAAAAACAACATTTCTATAAAACAAAAATTAAAATATTTTTATTTTTCGTATAAAAAGAGTACGTAAAAAAAAAAAATTTAAAATTGCACTAAAAATGTACATCCGTATGAAAATTGGCAACAAATTCACAAATATTTCATAAGTTCTCAATAAGATGGCTTGGCCACTTTGCGTTTTTGAAAAATTACGATGTAAAATGGTTTTCCGTTCGATTTGTTTTCCGCAAACGTTTCCTGTACTGTGTTGGCTGCTAATTCCAGACCGTCTCCGTAGTTTTGTTGTGTTTCTGTAATCCTGTATGAAGGTCCGGATTCGACCGGTCGAGGATAAACAGGGGGTGGTGCGACTTGAACGCCACCTTGGTACTTATCGAAAGCTGCACTGACGGGTCTCAGACTTTCCGGAATCATTTCCGGGACAGAAATGGGAGGCCGAGCAACGTAAACGTTGTCAGTGTGCTTGCAGGGAAGTTTTTGCGAGTTTTCTACTTGTTCTTCATTCGGATAAGCTGGTCGTGATGGTTTGGAATAATGACCGGAATTTGATTGGGATTGTCCGTGACCGGATTGTGAAGGTCTGTAACCAGAATTTGATTGAGATTCACCGTGGCCAGACTGCGAGTGTTTGTAACCGGAATTTGATTGATGCGATTCACTGTGTCCGGAATGTGAGTGTCTATAACCGGAATTTGATTTAGATTCATCGTGGCCGGATTGTGAGTGGCCATAACCGGAATTTGATTTTGATTCATCGTGGCCGGACTGTGAGTGGCCATAACCAGAAGTAGTTTGGGATTGTGATTCTTCATGGCCGGAATGTGTGTGTCCGTAACCGGAATTTGGTTGAGATTCACTGTGTCCGGAATGTGAGTGTCCATAACCGGAATTTGATTTAGATTCATCGTGGGCAGATTGTGAGTGGCCGTAACCGGAATTTGATTGAGATTCACCATGTCCGGAATGTGAGTGTCCATAACCGGAATTTGATTTAGATTCATCGTGGGCAGATTGTGAGTGGCCGTAACCGGAATTTGATTGAGATTTATCATGTCCAGAATGTGAGTGTCCATAACCGGAATTTGATTGAGATTCATCATGTCCAGAATGTGAGTGTCCATAACCGGAATTTGATTTAGATTCATCGTGGCTGGATTGTGGGTGTCCATAACCGGAATTTGATTGAGATTTACCATGTCCGGACTGTAAAGGTTCGTAACCAGAGTTTGATTGAGATTCACTGTGGCCAGACTGCGAGTGTCCGTAACCGGAATTTGATTGAGATTCACTATGTCCGGAATGTGAGTGTCCATAACCAGAATTTGATTTAGATTCATCGTGACCGGAATGTGAGTGGCCATAACCAGAAGTAGTTTGGGATTGTGATTCTTCATGGCCGGAATGTGTGTGTCCGTAACCAGACATTGCTTCAACCGAATGTCCATAACCAAAATTTGATTGCGAGTGCCCGTAGCCGGAAGTTGATGGCGCCTCTTCTTTGTAATCAAAACTTGATTGTGAATGGTCATAACCAGAATTAGATTGTGACTGTCCGTATCCTGAACTTGACTGTGTGTGATCATAACCTGAACTTGTCTGCGATTGGCCGTAACCAGAATCTGGAAGAGATGACTGCTCTTGTTGCTGTTCAAAACCAGAATGGGCATAATTGTCAGTTTCCTGAAGAGATGGTGATCCATAATGGGCACTAGAAGATTCCACAACATGGGCTGGTGGAAATGGGGAAGATGATCCGTAATCGGAGCCTTCGTGGACAGTTTGTGAATGCTCCTGGTGGCTATAACTTTGTATTGTCTGCGTGATTGCTGGAAGTATTGGTACTAATTTCCGAATTGGGTCATCAAAATGAACATTATCTTCTGGACCACTATAACCCTCAAAAGTGACACTTGGTGGTGACGACTGGTAACCGCCATCATATTCATAATTTGGTGCTTCTGAAGGACCATCATATAATATCATTGGAGCGTATGTTGAACTTTGAACGTACTGTGAACCTTTTTCATCATCTTGATGATGATCATCACCTCCCATCACTGTAACATGAACTTCAGCTTTTCCAAATGGTTTGGGCTTACCATAAGACCCATCGCTTTGCTCAAACCTTACTCCTGATACTCCATAGCGTTGTCCTTTTGCAGTTTCCTTACTCCCATATTTTTTTGGAGCCTCTGAGTGCCCTTCAGTTCTCAAATGGGCTGGACCACCATAGCTATTCACCTCCACATGAACATATGAACCTGCTCCATTCTGCTTTGTTACTGCCTTGCCTCCGTAGGACCTCCCAGCTTGTTCCATCTGATTACTATAGCCAACATTACTTTGTTCCTTTTGATGTTTTTCACTATACTGATTACTTTTTTGTTGTTCCTCGTAACCGGAAGTGTCTTTCTGATTACTGTAGTCAGCATTATTATGTTTGTTTCCCCTCTCTTTGTAACCGGAAGCAGCATTCTGACGATCATATCCACTAGTTTGAACTTCTTTGGCAGGATAAACAGCAGTTTGTTTGTGTTCTGTGTGTTTTGAAAAACTCGTTTGAGCTTTAGAGTAACTATTTTCCTTTTTAACATCCCCTCCATGGCCTCCGTAGCTGCCCCTGAATTTTAGAGCATTTTCCCTAAACGGTTCCGGTGGCAATTGACCAGTAAATTTCTGTTCCTCACTTTTCACATGTTGAATCTGCACATGATGTTGCTGCACCGGCAGATGCCCAACATTTTGCGTGGTAGGCTCAAGTTGCTGCAATAATCTCTCTATTCCATCAATGGAAAGACCTTCTGAGCTTCCGTAACCTTTATCTCTCGCATCACTGTTGACTATCACGATTTTGAAAGGAGATTTCGAGTCGGACATTTCTTTACTGATGGGAATAGGCAAAAGTGGATTCTTGTTTTGTTTTCCATTTTTGGGTATTGGCACCCATAATAAGTCTACCGGTTGATTGTTCTTTCCGGTGTTTTCCGGTTGCGATCGAGCTTTGACCGTCCTCAACGCGTGATGGAGTTGGTCAGCATGTGGAGATGGCAATTGGTAAGCAGATTCTTGCTCGTATGATCTCTTCACTGGGATGGCGAAAGGAATGACGGTTCCTGGGAAACCTTCACAAGTTGCAAGGATGGATAAACAAACCACTAAATAAAACTGAAACGATAAATAAAATAAATTATTACTTTCGATATGTTGTTTGTTTCATTTAAGTAAGGTGATGAGAGTTTCCCAAGTTGTGTATCATTTCGAAATACGGTAACCTAGAGTGACCCTAATCCGCCCATGTAAACTACTGTACTGTTTTCTGCAGGATTTTAATTTTGTGAGAACCGGTTTTTTTTTATTTTTTCCTATCTGGACATTGATCAAATTACGATGGAAAAAAATTTGGGTGTATAATTTTATTTTCTAATTATAAAGGTACTGCGAAATGGTATATTTCATCACTTAACGCTAATTATATGAATCTAAACGTTAGGTTTTCAAACTGGAATTTTATTTTATGAAAAAAAAGTTAATTATAGAATATGAACACGTTAATTTTGGGTCTAAATAATCATTTGTGAATAAAAATTAGTAATTTATAACGCTAATTTTGCTAATAAAAACATTAATTTCAAATTTTAATGTAAAATTTATGAGGAAAACGTTAATTTTGCACATAAAAAACTTAATTTGATTAATTTTAACGTGAACCGTTATTTTAGTCTTTTATACGAGGGAAAACGTTATTTTTATGTGCATAAACAAGTGAAAACGTTATTTTTGTGCGTTATAACAGTGAAAACGTTATTTTTGTGTGTTATAACAGTGAAAACGTTATTTTTGTGTGTTATAACAGTGAAAACGTTATTTTTGTGTGTTATAACAGTGAAAACGTTATTTTTGTGTGTTATAACAGTGAAAACGTTATTTTTGTGTGTTATAACAGTGAAAACGTTATTTTGGGGTGTTATACGAGTGATAACCTTATTTTTATAAATCCACTATTACTTCACAAATTTAAAATTATACAGTATTGTTCTAACATGGAGATATGAATCAAAGTTCTCATTAATTATTGTGAAAAAAAAGAGTTCTACATCTAACGTAATCTTACCTTCATGATGTGCGCTGTAGTGGTCTGTAAATGGCGTGCCGAAAGGTGTGTGTGCCAGTTATAAAGGAAGTCTCGATGGCCAAGGGCAAGGACTAAGATCAAGTTGGGCTGAGACTCGCCTCGTCTCGAAAAGAGTGTCAGTGGGTCGGCAAAGTGGAGATGCGTCCGCCCGCTCGCCCGTGTGTGCGCCTCAACACTCAAATCACGCGAGTCAACAACCCAACACCGAGACACTTTTTTTTTTCTTCTAATCATCATTTGGAGCATCTTAAAGCATCCAAACAACATTTGCACACTCATTTTGTATTCTATGCAACATTTCCCATCGCCCATAAATACAATTTAATAAAAAAAATAAATTACAAGATGAGTCAAGCCTCTTAAAGATTAGAAAAATAAAATTACCCATTACTGGCATTACTTTATGACTGAAACGAATTCTAATGTTAAATTAATGGATGTATGGTTAAAGAAAATGTGTTTTAAAAATTTGGAATGAATTTGAAAGTGCAAATGTTTAAGTTTGGTGCTCCACCCATATCAAAAAAGTTGATTGACCCATCAAATTGATGGTAAAAGGTGAGTTTTATGGTTTTTTTTTTTCAAAAGTGCAAAGACTTTTTTTTATTAAATGTGAGATAGTAGCCAGTAGGTATTTTAACTTTCAAGATAGAAATTTTAATTTTTTTTTAAAGGTTATGATATGGTCTACAGCAAGGTGGGATGGGATAAGACATGGGATGATGTAGGATTTTAAGGTTGGCTGAAAGGGGGATATTGAGTGAGAAGTTAAGTGGGAGAGATGAATGAGGTTAGGTATAGGTCATCACTCTCATAGATCATAAGTGATCTAATAATGGTATAAAAAAGAAAACTTTCAAAATTTGTGTGTGGATGAAAATGTGGATTTGTTAAATAGTACATAAAGATCTGAATCACTTTTTAGAAGATTTATGGTATTTTTGGAAGATTTATTGGATTTTTTTGAAGATTTATTAAATTTTTGGAAGATTTATTGGATTTTTGGAAGATTTATTGGATTTTTGGAATATTTATTGGATTTTTGGAATATTTATTGGATTTTTGAAAGATTTATTGGATTTTTGGAAGATTTATTGGATTTTTGGAAAATTTATTGGATTTTTGGAAGATTTATTGAATTTTTGGAAGATTTATTGGATTTTTGAAAGATTTATTGGATTTTTGGAAGATTTATGAGAATTTTTGGAAGATTTTTGAAAAATTCATATAATTTCATATGATCTGAAGCAATTTTTAGAAGATTTATGAAATTTTTGGAAGATTTATAAAATTTTTGGAAGATTTATTGGATTTTTAAAAGATTTATCGGATTTTTGGAAAATTCATATGATTTTTGGAAAATTTATATGATTTTTGGAAAATTCATATGATTTTTGGAAAATTCATATGATTTTTGGGAAATTCATATGATTTTTGGAAAATTCATATGATTTTTGGAAAATTCATATGATTTTTGGAAAATTCATATGATTTTTGGAAAATTCATATGATTTTTGGAAAATTCATATGATTTTTGGAAAATTCATATGATTTTTGGAAAATTCATATGATTTTTTGGAAAATTCATATGATTTTTGGAAAATTCATATGATTTTTGGAAAATTCATATGATTTTTGGAAAATTCATATGATTTTTGGAAAATTCATATGATTTTTGGAAGTTTTATAAGATTTTTAAAAGATATATGGGAATTTTGGAAAATTTATCGGATTTTTGGAAAATTTATCGGATTTTTTAAAGATTTATTAAGTTTTTGGAAGAGAGGAATTTTTGAATAATGTATGGGATTTTTTGGAAGTATTAAAGATTTATGTTTTATTTTGTTATTTTACTATTATTTTACAAGTATTTTTCTCACAACTGTTACGTATAGTTACAAATGTTTCCTTTTTGAAGCCTGGTACATACAGCCCCATTCCGTACACGGAATGGCACAGGATCAAATCAAAATCTAATGATTCCTGTTTTTGTGGTACACACAAAAAATTTTTTTTGTCGGGAAATGTTCCGCGCACAACGTGCACGGAAAACCTTCCATGCATGAAATCTTTCATCAAAGACAAATCTTTATAACCAAGGAAAAGTGGCTGAAAAAACTGCAATAGTGTTTTTGTAATGTCATCGCCTTAGCTTTTTATTTTTATTATTTTTCCTGGTCCGATTTAGTATGCAGTTTCAATACATCAGATTAAAGACATTTATAGCTTAAGTTACCGCTTGCATCTATAAACGTAATTCTCTCTACTTTTCCGCTGCAGGAAGCTTGACTGCAATCCAACTGCAACATTTAAGCTTCACTAGATGAAAAAAAATAAACAAAAGAACCAAAATAAGGTTAACTTAAATTAATACATCCTGGCTACATTCGCGGAATAGAACAATTAGCCTAAAGCTTTGTTTAAAATAGAAAAAAAAAATGAGAAGAAATTTAAGTAAGGTTTAATTAAATTAATAAAAAAAAATTTGATTTTAATTAATTTAATTAATAACAATTAAATTTTTTTAAAAAAAAAAAAAAAACAAACTTGAAAAAAAAAAAAAAAACTTTTTTATGTCATTTTAAGAACACTTAGTTAGTGTTATGTTTCCATTTATTCTATTTAGGACAGTTTCAGTTGATGAAATTAGGAAATAAGCTGCGGGATACCGCACGAAAAGTCACAAGTCATCACCAAATTATTTTATAGTTTTATAATTTCATGCTTTTTTATTCAAATTCTGAAATTTCCACATGAACAACAACAATACTTGTATATATTTCATAATCCTCAATTTGAGACATGTGATTTATTAATCCCAGACATTTATATACAAATACACAATCAATTTTATTTACATAATCTTTTATAACCATTTCCCCGTATTCATATTTTCCTTAAGGAAACAATATTTTATAATCATTATATCATTTTATTTCACGTTCCATCGACCTTTTAAGTACCAAAACCCGAACTTCAGCCTTGTGGGTGGAGACGAAGACGCAAAACCACAAAAATCCAGGCCATCATAAAAAACACAAACAAAATTCACCGACCCATCTTCACTTACCCAAGGCTAAAAATAATAAATAAATATTTTTAAAAAAATAACTCCAGATAAAAAGCAGTCGATCTAATTTCAAAACAAGAATTATAAAATCCAAAGTTTTCTTCGGCCTTCACCTTTACGACCTTCACAAACAATAAAATCAAATACGAGGAAACATAATAACAATAATAAATGACATTTTTCAAGAACTTTCATTAAAAAAAAAAATAAATAAAAAAAAAAAAAAAAAT
>JH430577.1:124273-136423 GCA_000239455.1 Strigamia maritima | reverse complement strand
ACTTTTACTACAATATAAAATTAATATCAAAAGAGAAAAAAAATTACATTTGGAACGACCTTTACTTCGAGTGCACAATTAACCTACGCACACAATGCATGATCAATCGTACGGTATTTCCTCCGTTTAACTCTTAATTTCGCCTCAAAAAACGCATTTATCCGATCGTCATGCAAGTGGTGAGTTGAGAACATTTTATTATTCAATTTTTCTGTAAAAAAAAATTTTTTTTATTTTTTTTATTTTTTAAAAATTTTTAAAAATTTCAAAAAAAATTTCTTACAGTTTTGGTTCAACAAACCGAAATGCCATTTCTTCTTAGCCGTTGCCGTGTGCGTTCTCGGCTCCGGTTTCCAGCACGGATTCCACACGGGAGTCGTCAACACCTCGCAAAACGTTATTGTCGTCGACTCGTTTTATTTAATTTCCGTTTTTTATTTAAAAATTTATCAAAATTGCAGGTTTTAGAGACTTTCATCAACCGTACCCAAGTGCAACGTAACGGTGCGGGGTTTAGCCACGGCCAAATGAGCGTTTTATGGGCATCCGTAGTGTCCATTTACTGTCTAGGGGCGACGGTGGGCAGTTTCTTTATTTCCTACGTGGCGGAGACGTTCGGACGGAAAAGAGCACTGTCCGCTAATAACGTTATACTCGTTTTGGGAGTCGCGTTAACGTGTTTTTCATACTATGCGAAATCGTATGAACTTATAATTATCGGACGATTTGTTATTGGTATAAATACCGGTAAATAAATAAGGAAATTAATTAGAAATACGGTATTTTTTCATAAATGGAGCGGATTTATCAATTACAGGTTTAAATGCGGGTTTGGCTCCCATTTACTTAACGGAAATTGCACCGAAAAGCATCCGCGGAGCGACGGGATCCACGTACCAATTGATAGTAACTGTTGCTATTCTTCTATCCGAGGGTCTTGCTCATCCTAGTGTCCTCGGAACGTCAAATTATTGGCCTTTTCTTTTCGGTATGATTCACGGCGCCAATTTCGAATGTATGATGATGTGGAGTTTTTTTTATTTATTATTATTCATTTTGTAGCTCTGACGGCTGTTCCGGCCGTTTTGCAGTCTGTAGGGCTTTATTTTTGTCCAGAAACACCGTATTTTGTGTATAAAAAAACCAAAGATAAACAACAAGTCGAAGAAGGTAAGTTAGAGTGGGCATACATTTTTCATAACTTTTATTTAGGCCCTTAATTTCTATTTTAGGCCCTTAATTTCTATTTTAGGCCCTTAATTTCTATTTTAAGCCCTTAATTTCTATTTTAGGCCCTTAATTTCTATTTTAGGCCCTTAATTTCTATTTTAGGCCCTTAATTTCTATTTTAGGCCCTTAATTTCTATTTTAGGCCCTTAATTTTATTTTAGGCCCTTAATTTCTATTTTAGGCCCTTAATTTCTATTTTAGGCTTTTAATTTCTATTTTAGGCCTTTAATGTCTATTTTAGGCCTTTAATGTCTATTTTAGGCCAATTTCTATTTTAGGCCCTTAATTTCTATTTTAGGCCCTTAATTTCTATTTTAGGCCTTTAATGTCTATTTTAGGCCTTTATAATTTCTATTTAGGCGCTTATAATTTCTATTTTAGGCCCTTATAATTTCTATTTTAGGCCCTTATAATTTCTATTTTAGGCCCTTAATTTCTATTTTAGGCCCTTAATTTCTATTTTAGGCTTTTAATTTCTATTTTAGGCCTTTAATGTCTATTTTAGGCCTTTAATGTCTATTTTAGGCCTTTATAATTTCTATTTAGGCCCTTATAATTTCTATTTTAGGCCCTTATAATTTCTATTTTAGGCTTATTTTAGGACTCTTATTTTGTTTTTTTTTAGGGTCTCTAATTACTTTTCTCAAGAGACCCTTATGTGGTTCTCTGGATCGGGACGTGACAAAACCTGGGGTAGGGGTACCCCATGGTGTAGTTTCATGGAGTACCAAAAATGACTAAGTGATCAAAAATGATTTTGTCGGATGGCAGAATAAAATTTAATACATAAAATTTAATGATCACAAAAAATAAAATTTAATTATGAAAATTAAAAAAATACTGGAGGATAAATAATATGTAATAATAAAAAATTACAGAAATCACAAAATAAGATACAATTTCCGTTGGCTGATTATATTTTCGGGGCGCTATGCAGCGCGCAAAAAAATATACCGCAAAAAAAAAGAAACGCAAAAAAATGAAACGCAAAAGTTTTAATTAATTAATAAATAATTAAAAATAAAATACCGCAAATTTAATTATTTGCGTTTGCGTTTCAGTTTTGTCAGTTGGAACAGAAACGCAAAAGTTTTTCGTTTTCGTACGTGGGGCGGGGCAATGACCCACCACAGCCACCTGAAACCTCACAGGTAGCAGCCACCACTCAGGTACCAACCCAGGTAACACCAATGTTGCATGCAATGTTCCAAATAATACTTCTTCTAACATTGCTGCACTGTTGCCAACAGTGCAGCAATGTTAGAAGAAGTAACATTTGAAACATTGCAGCAACATTTGGTGTTACCTGGGAAGGTCATTGTGCATTATTTGTGATGTTGATAGTACTGTTTCCAATGCAGTCTTGATTCCATGTGGACATCTTTTTACATGTTATGACAGTGCTGGAATTCTAATAATAAAATTTTTGTCCTATTTTACTTTTTTTATTCTTTTTTGCGTTTTCTTTTTTTTTTTGTTCTTTTTTTTTTTNTTTTTTTTTGTTTTTCGTTTTTTTTTTTCGTTTTTTTTTGCGTTTCGTTTTTTTTGCGTTCCATTATTTGCGTTTCATTTAAACAGGCGGTATAGAAACGACAGCAAAAAAAATAATTAAATTTAAAATAAAACTTTTGCGTTTTATTTTTTTGCGTTTCTTTTTTTTGCGCATAAATAAATAAATAATAAAAAATAAAATAATATAATTTTTTTGGGGCGCAAATTAGGAACGCGCAAATTTGGGCGGCGCATATTAACAAAATTAAAATGTCAGAAAATATAATCAGCCAACGGAAATTAACTTCTGATTTTATGTATTAAATTTCATTCTGCCATCCGCCAAAATCATTTTTGATCACTTAGTCATCAAACTACACCATGGGATACCCCTACCCCAGATTTTGTCACGTCCCCTCTGGATCTTCTAATTTGTTTTCTTTAGGTCTCAAATTTTAATTTTTTGGACCCTCTAAAGATTTTTTTAGGCGATTCAGACAACCGTATCTTAATGTTTACAGATTAGGATCTAAATAGCAGTCCATTCATGGCCAGTGTGAACATTATTTTCAAATAGCGAAATCCAGTAGAACTAACAACCTGATATTCATTTTTGATACATTTTTATACTTTTTTTTCTCGCTTATGACTAAGTCCTAACATGGTTACGGCAAGTGCCTAATGTCCAAGACGAGGTCAACTTAATTCAAACTGAAGTGGACACCTTAAACAAATCAAAAGTATTTATTTAAAACACTCAAAAATAAAAAATAAAAATAAAATAAATCTTTACCATAGCTAACCATTCAAGAAGCCATGAACGAAAAAGTATTCCGCCAACTCCTCGTAATCGGCATAGAAATCGTACTAGCCAGACAACTGTGTGGAATACATGTGGTATAGATAGGCCTACTATATACACTAACCTAATTTTTAATCCTTAATCCCATTAATAAACATCTTTAATTCACCAGGTAATCTACTACTCCACGGATCTCTTCGTTTTGGCAGGTCTAACCACCTCCGCCGCAGTTTTATCCACGTTAGGCGTCAGCACGGTGCAAGTCATAGTAACCGGCTTCTCCCTATGGCTCGTCGAGAGATTCGGCCGCCGCCCGGTGTTTCTACTCGGTATCTTTTTCCTTACCATCGTGTGTCTTCTTCTCACAACATGCCTCGTTCTACAACACGACCACCCATATTTAGGCCACGTTTCCGTGTTCCTCGTTTTATTATTTATAATGATTTACTCTCTCGGAGTGAGTTCCATTCCTTGGTTCATTGTGTCCGAGTTATTCGACCCGGGCGCTCGTTCTTTAGCCAACAGCATCGCAACGAGCGTCAATTGGTTCGTTAATTTCGTCTTAGTGCTGGTACATCTGCCTTTGGAACAAGTGATGGGCGGATATGTGTTGGTCATCAATGTTGTTTGTCTCGTTCCGTTGTTGTTTGCGCTGCGGTCGATGCCGGAAACGAAAGATAGAACTCCGTCGCAAATTAAATCGCTTTTGGCATTTTGATGTAAATTTTTTTTTTTTTTTTTTATTAGATTTAAATAAAAAATCAATTTTCTTGAAATAAAAATCTGCAAAAATGCAAATTTTATTGAAAAATCAATTTTCTTGAAATAAAAATCTGTAAAAATGCAAATTTTATTGAAAAATCAATTTTCTTGAAATAAAAATCTGTAAAAATGCAAATTTTATTGAAAAATCAATTTTCTTGAAATAAAAATCTGTAAAAATGCAAATTTTATTGAAAAATCAATTTTCTTGAAATAAAAATCTGTAAAAATGCAAAAATTTCTGTTTTGTTGATTTTATTTTCATATTGTTTTGTTTAAAATGTAAAAATGGCGTCCATCAGTTGGATGATGGGTTGTTTAGGATTGCTTTTGAGTTTTTATTTCATGAGGAAAATGGAATCTCCTGGAGATTTGATGGAAACGTCTCCATATTTATTTTTTGGCTCTAAAACTACGTATGATCAAGCAAGAAATAAAATTAAGGAAGAGGAGTACAAACCTCCAAAAGGTCAATACATAAAAAAAAATATACTAAATAAAAAAAAAATAAAAAAATTAATTAAAAACAAATTTCATTAAAAGGTTGTCGTTTGAAACAGTTCTACTTATTGGCACGTCACGGGACGGGTTTTCCAACAGCGCGCGAAATTATTAACATGCACAAACAACTGGCTGAAATTCAGGACAGTATAATCAAACAACAAAACCAAACAAACGATATTATTGACAGATTGCGTGAATGGACGTTTACTTTGATTCCTGAACAGGGCATGGCATTGACTCCTGTCGGGTCAATGGAATTGAAAAGTTTAGGTAAAATAAATTTTTATTGAATAATTATTTGTTGTTTATAGTTTATCGTTTTGTTATTATTATAAAAATACACAGCACTTCGTTTCAAGCAACGATTTAAGCCGATATTTAATAAAACCTACTCCGAATGGCGATATAATTTCCAATACACGACGGATAAGACAACGAAACAGAGCACTAAACAATTTTTTTCCGGTTTATTCGGGGAATTAAGTACAAAAATTTTTTTTTAAAAAATCAATTTTTTACAAGATTAATTTTTATTGAATTATTTAGATAACATCACGATGGATCATAGGGAAAATGACCACTTGTTAACGTCTTTCAAGAGTTGTAAAGATAAAATTGTAGCTTATTAGAAAAATCCTATTTTTTTTATTTATTATTTTTTTTTTTAATTTTTTTATTAGAACGAAAAGGTCCTGTATGAAATTGAACGATTTCTATCAAGCTCAATTTTTACAACGTTACTTTCGAATATGAGTTACAGACTCAACTTGAAAGAATGCATTTCCATTGGTACAGTTACGTTTGTTGTTAGAAATCTAAATGTTTCATAATATAATTTCATTTACCCATAATGCATTTGAGGGCTCTTTTTCTAACAGTAAAAAAAAAAAAAAATTTGAAATCTTTGCAAAAGATATCTATATCTGCAGTTTTATGGAGACCCGTGTGTTAGTTTTATCTCTTTATGTTCTTGATGATTGTCATAGTGTTTCTTCCATTATTCATTTTATTAAGCTCTGTAGAATATATAATTTGATTTGATTGAATGTTGCTTGTTTAACATGTGTTTGTCTGGTTTTATCAGTGTTGGCACCGCTACTAAAAATAGTAGCGCGCTACCGCTACTGCTACTGTAGCGATACACATTTTTGTAGCGATAATCGCTACCGCTAGTTTTATTAGAAAGTAGCAACAAGTCGCTATCGCTACTTTCCGCTCTTACCGCTACTTTCCGCTCTTACCGCTACTTTCCGCTACTTTTCGCTACTTTTCGATAAATAATTCTTTTTTTATATTTTTTTTTTACTTGTTATTAATACTTTTAATGAAAAATAAGGACATACAGTGTAGTAATACTTGAATACTGCTATTGGCTAGTATTATGACAGTATTATTCAAGTATTACTGCACTGTAATTATGTTAAACAGTACACAAGTAAAGTAGCAAAAAATATCGCTATTTTTCGCTACTTTATAGAAGAAGTAGTGATTTTTCGCTACTCGCTACTTTAAAAAAAAGTAGCGCAATACTAGCGGCGCTACAGTAGCGGTAGCGGCGCTATCGGTAGCGGTGCCAACACTGGGTTTTATTAGTTTTAGTGTCTGTTCTTGTATGTCAATGTTAATTAGTCAGTTTTAATGTGAGTCAGATTCTTTTTATTGTCAGTTAATGGCGTGTATGGCCACAGTAAACCCTATTCTCTCTCTTTCTCTCTTTCTTTCGTACGGGGATCTGGAATATTGAGATCCCCAGATTCTCCTAGCCTTATTGCGGCGTTAGGACAAGAAGACAAAGAATATAAGCTCTTTCAAATAAAGCCTAAGATTGTGCCAATAATGTTGGTAATCTGCCTTCATGAAATCTAGGTCTGAGGAAGTTGCTCTTTGTTGTTTACATATTGGCCATTGCAGATTAACGCATGGTTTTTTAATGTCTCGTGATCCTCCTCCGATTTGTGCACCTGATGATGTTCATCTTTCAGTTGCACACATTTTTTACTACATCTTCTCCAAGATGCTTGTTTTGGTTCTCGTTCTCTTTTGTCTCTCGATGTCTTCGACGATTTTTGTAGTGTCTCTTCTGTGGTTTTATTAAGCTTTAAATTTTACAAGTTTCAAAAAATGTTGTTAGCAATTTTCTTTGACGGCTTTTACTCCAAAAAATATGAATTTAGGCAGATATACTGTTTGAATTTCTTTTAGATGCAATAGCGATGATGTACGACATTTGCCGATACGAAACTGGCTGGAAACCACACGAACTCTCTCCCTGGTGCTCTCTATTCGAATCATCAGAACTGCAGACACTCGAATACCTTGACGACTTGACTACCTACTACCGCAGCGGATACGGTAGCAAAGACTACTCGAGTCAAGCGGTCTGCACCCCACTAAAAGACCTCATGAACAATTTTCTGTGGGTGATTTTAATAAATAAAAATTAAAATAATTTTTTTTATTTTTTTTTTTATAAATAACAGATCGGTAATTAGTCGAAAACAATATCATATGGGAATTATCCGTTTCACCACCTCGGAATTATTGCTCAAATTTTTCACTCAACTCGGACTGTTTTGGGACGAGCATGAACTCGGACTGGATAATTGCGGAACGTGCGACAAACGTGTGTGGCGCACGAGTCTAATTGACCCGTTTGCGTCCAACATTGCGTTTGTATTGATGAAATGCGGCACGAACAAATTTCAAGTTCTGACACTGCTTCAAGAGAAGGAAATTCAATTGCCCGCTTGCTCCAAGTCGCCCTGCTCGTTCGATGATTTTTTTTCAAATTTCGGATTGATAGCTGTCAATTGTAATGAAACTGCAACTTGTCGGAATTAACAATTTTGAATTAAAAAGCAGATGAGAGATCCTATGGATGTTTTTTTTATTAATTATAATACCTGCGCTGCACCCTTGTGGTGACATTTTCAGATATTTTCAGATATTTTTTGTTTGTTGGTTAGTTTTGCCTGGATATCTGGGTAGCCTGGAGAGCAGTGTTGCCAACTTAGCGGATTTCCCGCTAGATTTGGCGGATTTTTGAGACCTCCAGCGGGAAAAAAAAGAAGGCAGCGGACTGCGGAAAATGTAGCTTGGAGATTTTCCAATCGTCGGATTTTTGGGGGATTTTAAGATTTTTTAAAAATTGGGCGGAAATAGTAATTTTGCCGCAAATATTGGGCAGATTTAGGCTTAATCAAAAATAAAAAATTACTTTTTATGCAAACAAATTTTTTTCAGAAAATTTTTCAAAAATTAAGAAATTTTTTAATTTTTTTTTTTTTTTTTTGTTTTTTTGTTTTTGTTATTTAGTTTTTTTTTAGCAGATTTTTAAAACATTTGGCGGATTTTTAGCGGATTTTATACCTTTTAGAGTCAGCGGATTTTGGCGGAATTTAGAGGTTCCCCAAGCGGAATCTGGTTTTAGAGAGTTGGCAACACTGCTGGAGAGAATAAGTGATATGAGGTTCCTTGTTTCTTGTGCCAACGTGCCAACTGTTGAGATAGAACGGTTTTTGCATGATATTAAATTGACGTTTGTTGAGCTGAAGCTGTTTTTGTTGATTTGGAATAGTATTTTGATGGGTTTGTTTCGTTCAAATCGCTTTTATATATATTTTTTATAATTTTTTTATATTTTTTGTAGGTTATTGCTCTAGATTGGTCACTGGTCAGCTAAGAAGCTTAGAAGTCTGAACAAAAAAAGTTTTGATATCAGCCACTTCTCTTCTGTAGAACTTACTAACACCATCTCTAGCTGTTTGCATCCTGATGTGCTAACAGCAATCTTGTGCCTGATTTGTGTGTAGAAAATAGTCAATAACGAGATTTGAGATTTGAGAGGAAAATATTTTTCTCATAAAACTGCTTTGGAATTGGCTGGTAATTTGTGTTTGTGTGGATATAGTAAATTGCTAGTGTTATTTTAGTTTTTAGTTGTGAAAAATGTGAAATTAGAGTTGGAGAACTACATCCTGCCTGGATCCAGGATTTTCTGGGACTCATTTTTCAGCCCTGTTCTCGACTCTACTTCGTGAGAAAGTTATTGGTCTGCTTTCTTCGTGCAGTCGACATCGGCGCTCACTTCCCAGATTTCAGCCGGCAATTAATCCGATTTTGGGACGCAAATTCAATTTTAATTTTGAGAGTATTCATTAATTTTCATTTGGTTAGTCGATTTTTTTTTTTTTTTTTAGAAAATATTGCTTTATTTGAATATTATGTACCGTAACCGTACTTTGAAAAATAATTCCAACAAATTACTTTATAGTATTATAAAGTTATTAATGGTAAAAAAAAAAATCGATTTGTAATAATTATCATATTTTATTATCAATGAAAAAATCCTAAAATAATATTTTTTTTTTTTTTGCAGTTGATATGCCAATAATCAACAAATAAATTTGTTATCCAAAGTTTTGATTCATCGTCTTGAATATGGAACATCTTATCTCATCAACTCAATCTTTCTCCTACAAAATGGATCGACAATCCTACGACATGCAATTCAAACTAAACGTACTTAAATATGCAAAAGAAAATTCAGGAGAAGCAGCAGCTAGGCACTTCAAAGTGTCCCCATCAACAATTCGTGGCTGGAAGAAGAAAATAGTTGAAATTGAATCGCTCACAAACATCCAACACGGTCTGAAGCGTAAAAGATTATCTGGTGCCGGAGCAAAAATTATCAGCGAGGAAATGGAAATGGAACTAATGGAATGGATCCTTGAAGAGAGGAGCAAACACAATAGAGTTTCGAGAGAAATGATCCGAAGAAAAGCTATAGAAATATTTTCATCAAATGAAGACAATTCTCCAAATCAATTCAAAGCAAGTCGTGGATGGCTAGAAAAGTTTTTACGTCGGAATGATCTTTCACTTATTAGAAAAAAAACATCTCAAAAAAATTCTGACCAAATGGGAATTGTTGCAATGGACAGCAAAAGAGATGTTTGGTTTGATGTTGTTGATGATGCACAAAGTGTGTGAATGAAATGAACTCATTTGTCACTGTTGGTTTGTTTTATCTGCAAAAAGAGATGGGAGGAAATTAACGTCTTATGTACGTTGTTTTTTTTCAACAAGTGAAAGACCGCAGAAAATACATTGATGCTAATGACTGAAGGTTTAGACAAATTTCTTTGTACAACTTCAGAAGAGGAAAATGCATGTACTAGGAAATATTGTACATGATAAATTGATAATTTTTTCTTGTTGAGATTAGGATTAGGGAATGCAATCATGTAAATTTCGGGATTTCAAAAACCCGATCCTGATCCAATTTTTCCCTATTTTTAGCCAAAAAGATGCAAACTTTAGCAGTCATTTTTATAGCTGAAAATTTCGTTTTCAGCTGAACAATTTCATTTTTTAGATGACAAATTTGTTTTTATCTGAAAAATCAATTTTTACTTCAAAAACTCAGTTTTTAATCTTTAAAAAATACAATGTTTAGCTGAAAAAGCCTGCTATGTTCGAAAAAGAATGCCTTTTTTCAGTTATTACAAGTGTCCGGGATTTTAAACATATAACCCCGGTATTTTTAGGTCTGAAAACGACTTGGGATCCTGGATTTTGGAATCCCGAGATTGCAATCCTTACTTGGATAAAATATAAGTTTTTTCTTGTTCTAAAATAATTTGATTTGATAGACTGATCAAGTTGTGCATGTATTAATGTCCAAGTATTATTTATATAAGTAAATATGGTTCAACTTAATGATTTATTTTATTTCTGGATATTGTCAAGTGTCATCACCATTGGTGATAAGGAAGACTTAGTCATTCTTTTCTTTTTTGGTGATGATTTTTCAATTTTTTAATGCTAATTTGTACTAACAAGTAAGTTCTAGGATAAGTTTTGTTTTTCAGTTGTTAAGTCGAGGATTTTTGGACCAAATCTAGGCCTATTTTTCCAAATTCGGCTTATGCCGGATTCTCACTTGCGGTAAAATCGCGCAATTTTATTGCGTTTTGCGGTTTTTTAAAACTTATTTTGCCTCAAAATTGCGCTAATTTTAAAATTGAAAATTTTTCTAGGTTCCCACATGCAGCAAAAACACAGAAAAACTTAGAGAAAATTTCAATTTTAAAAATAACGCAATTTAGACGTCAGTTTTCCGCGCGGAACTCGCGCGATTAAGCGGAAAAATCGCAAGTGAGAACCCAGCTTCATACGCAGATCAAAAAAACAAACTTTTTTTTTAGAATTTTACAAATCACGTCCATTCAACATGCAGGCCACCCCATAGGCTACCTATAGGGTGGCCTGAACGTTGAACGAACGTGATTTGTGAATACTGTATTTGCTCGCGTATAAAGTCGAGGATTTTTTAACCAAATCCTGGTATTTTTCTTCCAATTCGACTTATACGCGGGTCAATGGCTCTTGACCCGTTTTAAGTCGGGGTCGACTTATACGCGAGTATATACGGTACACATAATTTTGTTTCTAATGATTCAATCACAAATTAAACTTTAGTATTGGTTTGTGCACGGTGTTTGACTGATTAAAAAACTTACCTGAGTTAATGAAATCAACACAAATTTAAATTTGCCAAAATTGCAGCTGAAGCGGAGGGAAAATGGCACATGTGCAAATCAAGTCATATTTACGAAATAATGTTATGAAATCTTTTTTTATAAATATATATTTCGTTACAAAACGGAAAAATTTAAATGTAATTTCATTGAAATTTTGATAATTTTATAATAAAATTTTTCCGTTTTAAAAAACGCAGGGTATTTAAGGTTTTTCTTTTTTTTTTTGATTACTTTTGGTTTGCTAATAAAATCAAGTATTTTTAGTTTATTTGAATCTTCTTCCATTCTAAAACTTTTTTTATACATTTTTTAAGAAGCACGACATCACCAGTTGAAATAAAACAACGAACAAAAAATTAATTTTTTCATTCTTTTTAAAATAAATATCATTACATCAGTCATTCATTTAGTTTCAAACTAAACTCACAGATGGCGTTAGCATCGAAATAAAATTTTATTTTTGCTATGTGCGAGTTATGATGAGATTGTCAGAGGGGAAAAATAAAAAGGGAGAGATAATCCCCCGAGATTACTAGCTCGCCATTTGTACGGCAATTGTGTCACCTGCCATAACAGAGGGCCTGCGAAACCAGCCACCAGCGTTTGTTTGGTCTTGTTGGGACCAAGCAATCACGGCACTTACTCTTAATTGGAATGATCTCAACGAGGAATAAAGCTGTCACTGCTCTTAAATCTACACGTGTCTGATTCACAGGCCAAAATAAAATAAACAGACACAATATTATTGCAATTTAACACTAAAAAAAAAAAAAAAAAAAAAAAAAAATTAAAAATATTAAAAACAAAATCTTTAAA
>JH430577.1:84269-107236 GCA_000239455.1 Strigamia maritima | reverse complement strand
ACTCATGGGTACCCCTCCATCGGAATACCGGTCAACCCTTTGATCACTAAATTCCAGGGTCATATGAGATGACCAACTCGTTCCCCTTCTTTTGTATCTTTTTCTAATTGCTTGCAATGATTCTCAAAGAAAAAAAAAAAAAAAAAAAAAAAAAAAATAACACGTGACTGTCGCACGTGCGGGATACACGGGTCCCCGAGGGACTTGGGCGGGTCCTTGGCACATCCCCCCACTCGGCAGGTGCAGGTGCAACAAGTTTGAGTAACGTTTTCGACATTTTTCATCGAGACAGCTCGAATTAATGCATCAAACTCGTTGACATTTCCATTTTGTTTACTTTTTATTTCGAAAAAAAAAATAAAAAATGTCGAAATAAAAATAAATTGACGTCGTCGACGGTTGAAAATTGAAAATCACTTTTTTTGTTTCTCGTTGTAAATCCATTTCATTGTCTGAGGTATTTTCCCACCTTCACAGGTGCGAACACATCATTCGGACACCCCGTTAGGAGGGGGTTTGTTTGGGAAAGACGACACCTGGCGAACTATCTAGTGGCCAAATGAGCTTGACTGGAATTTTTCTCTTGTTTCACCGATACAACTGCAGGTGGCGCTTCTTCCGGACCCGCGAGGGTCGGCTAAAATGCTGTTGCGTGAAAAAAATATATTTATGTTTCATTTTTGTTGATACATTCTTTCATTAATGCATTTCCATGTTTACATATTTTTTATTATTATTATTATTATTATTATTATTTATAGCCAAGAGTTGCCATTTAATGTTATGTTGGCAAATTGATTCGAGTTTGAGATGGGGGCCACCAACTTGGCGAACCCTAGGGCCATCGGGCGAGGAGGGACGGGTGTATAAGACATAGGCGTTCGAGCCAGACTGCTTGGCGCCAGGTGCAGTCTATTTTTTGAATTTTAGGAGGTAAAAAGGATGAGGAATTGTGAGTGTGCATCACATTGATGATGGCCTGATGCGAGAAATGGTTTTTGTTTGTTGATATACGATTCACATAGACAGGTCAGCGGGTCAACGGAATATAGTAATAATAAAATTGTTTTCAATACAGAAATATAAATTTTGATGTTTAATTTGCAAATAATATTCATTTTTTAAATTTTATGCATAGTTCCGTAATAGTGTACGGAAAATGTGAGTACCTATATACTGAATGTAACGTAAGATGGCACTAGACAGACCAGGCACGTGCCAAGAGTTCCCAAACACAATGTGAGCCTAAAAATCCATGACCTTTATTTTATTCGTGTTTAAACAGTATTTTTTTTTTCACATAAACTCTATCTAACACGAAACTCCCATTAGTTAATGGCCTACGCATTGTATTGAAAGTATATATTGTGGTATCTTATTTTAATCCTCTAGTTGAGCCGAGTCAAAAAATCCTTGCTTCGTAGTCCAAAAATGTGCATGCCATTGTTAACAAACGAAAACGCTTGTAAAATATTTTTTAAAAATATTAATATTTGGGTTTTTGTATTGTTGCGCACATTTTTTTGGCTACGAAACAATGATTTTTCGACTCAGCTTGACTAGAGGATTAAAATAATGATACCACAATATATACTTTCGGTACAATGCAAAAAAGTTCACTTCTCAGTTTCGTGCACGAATTGTTGGATAGAGTTTAGTTGTTGCTTAGAGGTCGACATCTATTGGTAACAATCCACATGAGGATATTTTGCGCAGTGGGCACACAAAGTATATGTAGTACTCTAATGGGATAGCAATAACTACAAGCCCTTGTTTAGGTAAGGACTAAGGAACCCTAAATTTTCAAAAATTCATCTGATTATATTAGATCAGGAAGTTAAAGTACGGCCTGCCCAAGATTTTAATGCGACCCACGGGACCTTTTTGAATCTTTGAATTACGTATTTAAATTTTTGAATTTTTAAAATTTTTGAACATTGTTGCAATTTTTTTTTTAAAAAAAGTTTACGGACTATTGGTCCATTGGATCAAGCATCATTTAAAACCCTTAAATAATTTTTCAGAGACTTTTTAAAAAATATAAAACTCAATGTCCCTCACCAAGCTCAAATAAGCTGTTCTCGAGATACAAAATAATTTTTTTAAAGGTGTTCCGAAAACTTTAAAAGAAAATAAATAAAAATCATTTAGGCTAGCCACTTTAAGGAATGGAGAAAATTATTCAGCTATAAAATATCTGACGTCGTAAACACTACCCCACAGAAATAAGCTTTTATACGTCCCCAAAATCATCATCTTCGTAATAAACTAGAATTATATCAAAAACTATTACAATAAGAAAAAAAAAAACAAACAAAAACAAGAGATTTATTGAAAATAAATTTAATTTTAAAATTTGTTTGTAAATGAATGTTGATTGATCATTATAGTAAGCGTCTGATAAATCTATAAAAATTAATATATCTATGGAAATTGGTTCTATAATGATGTGTCAGGGCCGATTTGGACTGTTATTCCATCTAATTCTTTAGTGATGCGAACTTGACATCCCAAACGAGAGCTGAAATTGAGTTAAAACAATGTTATGAGTGTTCTCGAATAAAATTTTGTTACTGGTTGTACGTTTCCGTTACGGCTGCAGAACGACTCAACAAGTCGTCTTCTTCGGGATGAAGTTTATCAGGCACGAGGTCGTAGTCTTTTGAGTTCAAAATCACGTGACATGTTGTACATGACATTCCGCCATCGCATTCACCTAAAATTAGAATTACATACTTAATAATTTAATATTATTAGGTTAATATTATACCGCACTAAGTCTAAAAATTGTGATTATCCATGTAGATAGACACTATGGAAACACAAATAATTATTTGAAATGTTTTTTCGGTTAAGGATTTTAGTTCAGAATTGAATATTTTTAGACAAAAATTTAATCTATTGAAATAAAAACTTCATTTTTCGATTTTTCTAGATGAAAAAAGAAGAAGAAAAAATGAATTGATTAGTTTCTAGATAGACTTTTGATTTCAGAGATAAATATTTGATTGTTTTATGATAAAAATTCCATTTTCTAACGTCAAAATTAGGTTATTTTGATAATAATTGCATAAATCTAGGTTAAAAAATGAAACTTTGTATACAAAAAAATTTAAAGGTTTCAGATGAAAGTGGTGTTGCAAAATAAAATAGCTAAACTGTAATATTTAAAGTTTTAGGTGATGAATTCGATTTTTTTGCCGAAATTTAATTATTTTAGATGAATAGAGACTTTGCGATTTTTCGTACAAAAAATTTAAAATACGAAATCACAAAAAAAACGAAATTTTAATATGATTTCGTTTTAATTTTCTCGTTTTATTAATTTCGTAACGAAATATAAAAAAGAATTCGTACATTATTTCGTAAATACGACTTAATTTGTGCATGCGCACTGAATAGAATAACAACAACATTCGTCAAATTCTGCCGCCATTTTCGCTATACGAAAAATCGCAGTGTCCAATAATCAATTTTTCATTCCAAATGCAATTAATTAGTTTAGATAAAAAAAATTAATTTTACAGTCCAAATTCATCTATTTAAGATAAAAAAAATTCAATTTTTACATCCAACTTCAACTATTTAAAAAAAAAATCAAAACTTTCATTTTACAAAAATAACATTTCCAGGAAAAATTACTCATTTCTCAATACATCTCACCCAAAAACCTCAAATCTAATCACCTAACAATATATTTATTCCCTAATCTTTACCATAACCATCGAAATACGCAGTGCCCTCCTTCGCCAACTCCAGCAAAGTCGAACCCTCAGGTCCACTAGTCGTACAGAAATGATTCCCCTCAGGATCAAGGAATGTCACAGTAACTCTAAAACAAAACAACAAAAAAATCATCACTTAAATATACCAATAAAGTGATAGACTAACAAAATCACGATAAAAATACAATACTAAAACCATATGAAACACGTCTTACACAACAGAACTGTCACTTATGTAATTTCAACCGAGTTTCTTTCCTCTTACGTGTTTTTCTCCTTCAGTTTCGGCTCCGACGACGTAAACACTCTGGGCATATGACTATTATGCTGTAAACTCTGGTTTAAAAATGTGAAAAGCGGTGAAAGCCTGCTGGAAATTCTGTATCTCCGTTCGCAAACACAAAAACGAAGAACTGAACTCAACATCGCTGCCATTTTCCAGTCACACTACTGTCTATCGCAGGTAGTTAAGTGACCTCTATTGATCATTTTTATAAGCCAGTTTATGTGTAGTGTGCAAATGGCAATGACACTTCAAGGCTAAATAACTGGATCAAGCCAACAATTGTTTATCTGATAAAATTGTTTCATGTAGTGTGAATTTTCTTTAATATCATGAATTCTAGTGGATCCAATGGGTCAGCTTAATCACTAAATGATCACCAGGGAAGCCCATAAAGGTCACAATTCACTCCATTGCTTCGATAAAACTAGAATTTATTATTATTATTATTATTATTATTATTATTATTTTAATAAAAGTAGTTGAATTTTTGAATGGTGCTTTTCAACTTTTTATTTTAAAACTTTTTTTTTGTAAAAGAGCATTGGATGAATAATGAGCTCATACTCATACTACTGTATCTTAACAGTTTTTGATTCCGTTCTGAGGGATATGATGATACACAGTATATGCAACTGAAACCCTAAATTTGGCCACTAAAAGAATGCAATTGTAAACCTACGCGTGTCTGTAATAAAAAAAGCCTAATTTGAATATATGGTGTTAAAAAAAAAAAATCAATATTTATTTAGAAGTGTTGGATTTGAATGAGGGATCCCGTGCAAAGAAGGAATAAAAAATTCTGTGTAAAGGTTATAAATTATATAAAACATAAAAATTTTAAGTTGTACTGTTCGATACTTAGATATTTATCATGAATTTTTTATCTTCAGAAAACATTTCTTGAATTTTAAATTGGGCCAAATAACAGCACTTTCTATCGTCTTGATCAGCATGTCTATTGATTTCAGGCTAAAAATATTATCAAAAGGTGGCGTTAGTTGATACCGTTACTGTATAAATACCTACTATAAATACTTACATTAGTAGATCAGATTATATTTGATTTAGTATACGTTTTTATGGCATTAAAATACACAAATGAAAGGATAATATCAAATCTAAACAGAGATCACCATTTTTTTCTTATATTTAAAATTTTTGTGCAGTTTCATTGACTTGGCAAGCGTAGCTGCGTGGGTACTTCGAAATTGAAAATCGCATATATCTTGGGTGTGTCCCGGGATTACCCCACTGGTGCTGTCTTGCCTTTTCTTCTCATAAACAGCATTTTATGCACATTTTGTTATTTTAGCATTAGAAGCTAGAAATAATGATTTCGATGCAAAATTTGTTTTTTAAAGTGATTTTTGAAGATAAGTCATACAATGGGTTCGATCCTCTAACCGTTTTTCTTTCTTTTTTTTTTTTTTTTTTTTTTTTTTTTTATTTTTAAAAATAATAATAGTAATAATAATTAGTATGAGTTCTTAGATGAGTTTTCAAGGGACAGGAAATATTAGAAGAATAAGAACACAAATGGCATTTCAAAAGGTTTTTCTCTTGTATAGATTAGTTATTAGAAGAAAAAGAATTGTTGGATAGAATTTACATTTACTCAAACTGTTGCTCAATAGTTTTTCTTAATAGACAGCATTTAGAGGCCAAAATGAGCTTTTATAAAAATAATTTCTGTACCTTACAGTAAATTTTTGTGTCAAAGTGCATTTTTTTGTACAAATATAGTAAATAAATACAAAAAAAATATATATTTTTTTATACATTTTTTTCCACTGCAGTGTATTTGTATCAAAAACATTATATTCGATATGAACCTAAATTTTCAGTCGCAAGATGATTGTAACTATGAATAATTCATTGAAAACAAAAATTATTAATAAAATAATAAAACAATATGAAGAAAAAAAAAAAAAAACGAATTCTAATTGGTAAGTTCTGCAGTAATTAGCATATTACACGGACAGTGGACGATTGGAACGTCTGCCGAACGTCTTTGTAACCAAATCACCCTATTGTATATAGGTAAGAACACTACTGTCAATTTAGCATACACTCACATCAGCTTGCGTCATAACACACTATAGTCTTTCAAATCTCAAGCATGGCAGATGAAACACAATTACTTGAATTACAGGAAGATATAATTGAATTAATTTCATTAGCCAGAGATCAGTTATATCTATTTGCATATGAAAATTCGTTGATCTGTGTGGAATTAGCTATTGCCATGTTACGGGTGCTGCTCCCATCTCATTCCCAAACAATGGCATTAGCTGTTGACCTGCTACATGAAATTCGTATTGCGTATCAAGCGTCATTGGTGGCGAATTTAAGAACTAGCATTTTAGAGACTGATTGTTCGGACGTCTGTGCTATTTGTTTGGAGCAGCCAAATCGCAGCCAGGAAGTAAAGGTTCTACCATGCACTCACACGTTTCATGTAATCTGTATTGACACATGGCTGTCTAATAATTCTACGTGTCCAGTATGTCGAATGGATCTTCACCGGAAATAATAAAATTTAATAATAAAAATTAAAATCGAATAATTTCTTACTTGGTTCATTAGTTTCTTAATTTTTTTAACTATTGTTCAATTATGATTGTAATAATAAAGCAATTGTTTAAATTTTAGTGAAAACAGTAATATGGTTAATAGTCATGCAGTAAGTCTATAACTTTCAGATTGTCTACGCTATATTTGGCTATAAGATAAGATAAGGTAAGTTCTACAGTATAGTTATGAGTTTTGCATTGTAGTTTTATAGATATATGATTTTAAGATTTTAACCTTTTAACCTTAAGTTTTATAAGGGAGATTAAATAGTTGTTAACCACACCAGCCCGCCACCCGGCACACGGAAAAAAGCACAAACGCACAGCTCCATACGCCCACCTACCCCGGGGTAGCCGCACACCCCTGCAACAAACACCTACAGTACGACAAACCAGACCCACATATACCACCAAACAGCAACCAACCGAAACCCCACGTACCACAACCAACCGAAACCCCTCGTAACCCCACAACCAACATAACAGCAAACCCACCAACACATGCAGCCAAAAGCAAGCCCCCGACAATGAGGCACCGCCCCCCCCCCCCCCCGGTCCCCCAAGAAGTAGTAAAAACCCTAATTAATAAACAACAACACAAAACTAACCAAAAAAACAAACAACTGACACAGAAGCACACGCCCATCCGACCCACACATCCGCATATACCACAAAACAACAACAAACGACAAAACTAAAAGAAGGCACGGGCCAAGAAAGGTGTAGACTCGGTTTTGTCTTGCTGCTTACTTGGTGATTTTTTTTTGATCTGACCACCTTGGATAGCCAGCTTACTTGTCGAGTCTCGCAGTTGGACTGTCTTTGTGATGATTTTATTATTGAATATGATAAAACAGAAAAAGTCCTCAAAAATTGGGAAGCAATAAAAAAACACTTTGATTACAGAATTAAAAGATAAATGCGTAGAAAAAAAATATTCTCGACACTAGATGGCGGTACAATATGGACTCGAGAGAAAAATTCATAGTGCATACACAAAACTTGACCCTAATAGCAAAATTTGACCTTTTTCTGTAGTAAATAGTAATAAAATTCCCCCTCACAAGTCATAACTGAGTTGGAAAAAAATTTCGAGGTCAACGGATGTTCAGGAGTGCAGGTGTTTGCATAAACCGTAATATAATATCCGGAAAAATTCAATTGAAAAGATAAATTATCTAGCAGGCGGTTGACAATCAGATATTTCTATATGTCAATCTACTCAAAAAATAATTTGATTGACTTTGAGCATTTTTTCTTGAAAAAATAAGGCTAATACAGCTTTGCTCTCATTTCGGAGGAAGTGACATCAAACAAGACTAAAAAAAATTGCCAAAAATAGTTCTATGAGACGTGTTTTCAGTCGTAGAGTGACCATGTTCTTGAATTTGCATAAAAATTAAAACAAAAATTAAAAAAAAAAAAAAAAATAAAAATAATAATAATAATAAAATAAAATAAATAAATAAATAAATAAATAAATAAATAAATAAATAAATAATAATATATATATATATATATATATATATATATATATATTTTTTTTTTTTTAGTGAAAATCGATCGCGAGTTTGACGCCCTCAATTTGCGGTGGTTGAAACCGAGCCGAATTGCCTGCGGCCGTGACTGCTGTGCGCATTTTGGCCAACGATCCAAATACCACACTCATACCACACTAAACCACATAGTAGTAGGACGATGACATCGCAACGAGCTATTCGACCAGCTCGCGAAACTGACTCCGACTCTACAGCGGCGCTCCGTTGGTCGCCTGCTACTGCCGCCGCAGTTATGTCGTCGTCGCTCGATATCAGTCTGCACGATTACGATCAAGCACCGAAATTTCTTCAAGGAAATCCCTTCATTCGGCACGGATACCGCGCTTATTTATCGCCGCAACTATGTGTCAAGAGGTGATTATTATATTTGATTTTATTATAACAATTAATTAATTAATTAATAACGTCGAACTAGTAACACGTATACACATTTTCACTCGGGTCGTGAAACTGACCTACTAAGCTAGTTAAAAAAAAAAAAAAAAAAAGGGAAACAGAACATTGACCTCGATTTCGATGATTTTATTTTTTTTTCCAGCATGTTTTGGTGGACCAACGAGACATTAAACATATGGACGCATTTATGCGGATTAACATTTTTTGTGCTACTTTTATTATATGATGCGACATTTGTTATGCCGCATTATCAAGTGTCGAGCTTCGATTGCCTCGTCGTTTCGGTCACGATGGTTTTATTTCAAGTGAATATAATAACAATACTGTGACTGACAAAACTGTTTTACTGTTCATAAGGTATAAAAATATAATTATGTTGATATTTTGATATAAATTCCTCGATTTTTTTTAGCTTTTAAAATCTCGGATTGTCAGATTTAAGACGTGTATGGCCTAAGTCGCTGCTCGCGTTTATAAACTTTATTTTCTCTCTTGTCGTCAATTATCATTTCTCGTTATCGAGAAGAAGAAAAATTAATACGTCACTGAGACAGTTCCGTCAGTCACTTTCACTATACTTTTTTCAAAAATATTAAAAATAAATTTTAATACGTAATTCCTTTTAAAACAGTTTAGCATGTTCATGTCAACTGCTTATCACGTATTTGGATGTCATTCAGAAAGAGCGTACAAAATGTGGTTAGCTTGGGACTTGACCGGAGTTTCCTTTAGTATTTTTGCTATTTTCCTGTCGGGAATATATTATGCGTTTTCCTGCTTCCCCGTAAGAATTATCGTAACTGAATGATTCTAAACTCTATTCAACAATTCGTGCACGAGAAGTGAACTTTTTTGCATTGTACCAAAAGTATATATTGCGGTATCTTATTTTAATCCTCTAGTCGAGCTGAGTCGAAAAATCATTGTTTTGTAGCCAAAAAATACAAAAACCCAAATATAAATAACTTTTTTTAAATATTTTATAAGCGTTTTCGTTTGTTAACAATGGCATGCACATTTTTGGACTACAAAGCAATAATTTTTCGACTCTGCTCAATTAGAGGATTAAAATAAGATACCACAATATATACTTTAAGTACAATACGTAGGCCATTAACCAATGGGAGTTTCGTGCACAAATTGATAGTTAGAGTTTAACGAGTTATAACATCGTTGTTGTTATACAGACACGTCAGACAAAGATTATTTCTTATATTTAAAAGATATTTGTTAATTAATAAAGTATAGCTGATGATGTTGCAGAAATGCAACGAAAGGTCTCCTATAATCTTTATCTGACGTGTCTGTGCAATTGTCATTATTAAAACCTTTATTCTATTCAAAGTAATGGCACGTATTAAAAATTAGAAGTTTTGAATCGTTGTCATTGTTTTACAGTTTTGGCAAAGCGTGTACACCGTTTCGGTGGCGTGTGTGTTCGGTGCGGCTGTTCGAATGGCTTTCGAGCCGAAACTTTTGTCGGAAGAATACCAATGGAGGCGCTTGGCCATCTACTGCACGTGGGTTGTGTACGGAATAGTGCCGACAGTGCATTGGATTTATTTAAGCGGTGGATTGGAGAAGCCCATTGTGCAACTGCTCCTGCCACGAGTTTTAATCATGTATTTAATCTGTGGATTAGCTTTCTTCTTTTACGTCTCCCATTATCCGGAAAGGTTATGTCCAGGTTTGATAATTTCAACTAAAAATTAAAAGAAATTTATTAATTTTTTATTTTTTATTTTTTATTTTTTAAAAAAAAAGGTATTTTAGATTTTGTGGGAGCGAGTCATCAATTGTGGCACATTCTAATCATCTTCGCCTTCTACTGGTGGCACAACACAGGGTTGATATACATTCAAATTCGAAATCATTACGTGTGTACATAGTCCTTTTTATTATTTACATCACCACGAGTGAAATGTTCAGTCGTTGGAAGAAGAAGAGAGGCATCATGTTCCTGAATACCTATGTCTTTACTCGTTCATAGTACATTAGGCGACGCCTAAACTGAAACCGCACCGCTGGAAAGCTCATTTTTTTAAACTCTCGCTGTTTGAAATAAATTTTAAATAAATGAATTAGTAAATCACTTTAAGCCATCACATTATTTTTACCGGTTCGTTTGTAGAGCGTGGAAGCTGTTATGACATTTCATTCTTTATCAGTTCCGCCAACAACAATATCACTCTAACCGCTGAAAAGGTCTTACGTAGGAAGAGAAATAAAAAATTGTTTTATTCTTTTCTTAATAAATATACAAAAAAAAAATTGTTTTTGTCAAAACTGTACTAATATTGAAAAATGAGATTAATAGATTTGAACCTAGATAGATAGAATTGAGTTTATAGACGCAAGCGGCAACTTAGGTCATACACGTCTTTAATCTGACATACTGAAACTGACACATTAAATCTGGCTAATATATAAATCTGACATAAACAAACACATTTGACCATTGATAAACAATACATTCTTACATTCCATTGCAGAATGGAATGCAGTCTTACATTATGATAGAATTGGTCAAAAACACAAAGACAAAAGCCACAGAAGGGAAAGAGGAGCAAAGACGAGCAAAGATGAAAAAAGAAATGACAGATAACCAGAGGACCCATTAGCATCATTGCAGCGGAAAAACACAGCGCTAGGCCACGAGGAGGCTGGGTTTGGAAGTTTTCTCTCCGAGATTTAAACCCAGATTATTCTGACATTGGCATTTGAAAAATTTATGAATACTGTCACTAAAAGTAAGTAATGCTCAGTTCCCACTTGGCAGAAACTCCGGCAGAAAATTTTCTGCTGCAGAAAATTTTGAGTGTAGAAAGCAGCAGTGTTTATAAATTGCCTTCCTTAGCTGGCATCCATTTTTAAATTCTACTTTTCTGCATTTTTTTGCCCATTTTTCAGTCCAAATACTTTTCTGCACTCAAAATTTTCTGCAGCAGAAAATTTTCTGCCGGAATTTCTGCCAAGTGGCAACTAAGCATAAAAGTTTTACTGCAAAAGTGCTTTTCTAGGTGAATCAATGATATCAGATTTCCCAAAATGCACCAGGCTCTTTTTTCAAATTGTTAAAAGGTCAATGTGTACAATAAAATGCAGTATTACAATACCAGTATTTATAAATATATAAATATAAAATTAAGAAATTCAAAATGTAGGAAAAAATTGACCAGAGCTCTCTTTTAGCGAGATCGTGGCATTTGACCAACAACCAAGGTAAAGAGTTAGATTTCACCACCCCCCCCCCTCCCCATGCATGGGGAAAATACATGTCAACTTTACGTTTGCAAAGTTTACAATTTTCATTCTGTGATGTGATAATAACTAATAAGTCCATTTTATTTTTGTTTTTTCCCGCCATTTTCCTGTCTTTGTGGATCGTGGCAATCGGGTCCTGGAATAGCAATAATTTATTGTAAATCTTGTTTATTTATCATGTATTAATATTATTATGGGTATATTAAATGTTATAAAATTGTTTTTAGATTATTTTCATTTCATTGCACGATTCAAGATTTATTGTGATGCGATGAATTTTAGCTTCCGTGAATCCGTGGCCGATTCTGCGCTTGATCGGATGAGTACCGGGGTTGTTCCGACACTGCTAAAAATTATTAGTTTGAACAGATCACATAAATTTACCTAGTTTTGTGCCCTTCCATCCGAGTTTAACATTTTACGCATAAGAGAGATCGACGCCGCCAATCACAACTCGCCATGCAATCGGCCAATCACAGCGCTTCATCTAAAATCGCTGAAATTTTGGGAAGTTCAATTTTCAAAGCTGATTCACGTTTTTGCAGTGATTTGCCTGATATTTTGGCTGATTTTTGCTGATATTTGCCGATTCTTCGCCAATACCTAGCTGATACTTCACTAAAGGTTAGTTTTATATCTTTTTTATCTTTTTATTTACCGTATTTTGTCGATTAAAGGCCGCGGCCTTTATTACAAATTGCGGCCGAGGGGTGCGGCCATAATTCGAGGGCGGCCGTAATTCGAGGGCGGCGTTTAATTCGTTTGGTCATAAATTGCCTTGCATGTACGCAACTTTTTAAATTGTAAAACGTGTGTTTAATCGATTTTAATGTATTTAATACGTGCAAACGTATTAAAAACGTATTAAAATCGTTTGAACACATGTTTTACAACTTAATAAGTTGCGTACATGACATGCAACGCAATTTAGACAAAACGATTTAATTAAACCGTAAACATTTCGAATAATGGCCGCGGCCGTAATTCGAGTGCGGCGTTTATTTCGAATTACAGCCGAGGGGCGCGGCCATAATTCGAGGGCGGCCGTAATTCGAGGGCGGCCTTTAATCGACAAAATACGGTATGCCAAAACACACCTGCTAGCCTAGATAACAAGCGCCTAGGTAAACGTATCGGAACTATAATGTTCCGGTAGTTGGCGCCACCAAAGCGAATCGCTGTTTTCCCTCGTGTTTTCCTGCTGTTTTGTCGCGCGTGTAGGCGGGCACATTATAATCTGTGCATAAAATATCGAAAAAAATTAAATAATCGACAAGAAATCAATTACCACGTTCAATTAAATTGATAGCACAAGATAGGTAAGTAATTAAATAATATAAATGATCAATATCTAATTATTTTAAGCAATTCTGGTTTTGTTACATAATGTAAATGTAAATTATATTTTTTATAACTATAGAGTGAAACAGAAAAATGGTTAGTGGAAACTGTTTTCATACGGGTTGTAAATCTGGAAATAATGGATCCAAAGCAGAAAAAGTTCATTTATTTAAATGTCCGAAAGGAGCAAGTGAAGAAACAAAACAAATTTGGATACAACACATACCAAAACGAGATGGAAAAAAATGGGATTTTAACCAACACAGATTCTGTCATAAACACTTTGAAGACAATTACATCATCTCAAAGAGAGAAGTGACATTAAATGGAGTAGTAATTGCATCTTCCCCTTTAAAATGTTGGACTTTGACAAATAATGCAGTGCCAACAATTTTTGCTAATTCCGTTGTACCAGAAACGTATAATAAGCAACTGAAAAGACGAAAGTCACCCAAAAGAAGAGATCCTATCCCATCTAAACGACAGAAAATAAATTCAGAGTATGATGAAGTAGGTGGAGAACTAATTTCTATATCAATGCAGGATTTAATAGCAGAGAAAAAAAATTTCGTATTACCGGATTTCACATATTGTTTAAAAGAAGAAAATGATGCAATTCAGATACTGAAAATTGGAACATGTAGAGAATTTTCTTTTGCTCCTATTGAACGATGCATTCTGGTTTGTTGATTAGTTTTTTTTATTTTAATTTTTTCAAGTTTTTTTTCATATTTTATTTTTTTAAATTATTGCAGGTACTTTCAGATATGAGTGTTAAGGTGTTTATTCGTGGAAAGGACATGAGTTTTAAATTTCAGTGGATTGTTGACAGTATTGCCAGTGTTAATTCCTTTATAAATAGAATTCATGAAACTCAACTGTGTAATGGAATTGAAAAATCAGTAAGGGATAAAGATCTGTCTGGGAAAAAAGCGGTGGAATATTGCAATGCATGGTTTTCTCCAAATTGTGAACTAATTACAAACGATAATATTTGTAACCATTGTAAAGACATTCGGAATTACATTGCCGTGAATCGCAGTCGAAATATGGCACAACCAATTCCAAAAAGGACACAAACTATTCAAGGGAGGCAACTGAAAGCCTGAATTTTAAAATGTGACAAACTAAAATAGAATATTTTGTATTTTAATTTCCAACAATTTTTTAAAAATATTTATTGAGGTTAGTACCCAATATTAGATTTAAGTATTAAAATTGCATAAAAAAATTTTATGATCATGTGATCAATTACATAATGTCTTTTTTTTTTCTCCTTTTTTAAATACATTTTCCCGCATAAACAATCTCAAATATACAAAAAGACAAATCCTCCAAAACTCCTAATTATTAACTGCTCTTACACAATCGAGTACCTAATAAATAAATAAAACAAAAAAATGTAAAACAAACTGGAAACTGAATTAAGATTCATTTAACCAAAAAATCTCATTAGACTTTTAATCTTTTATAAAATTCTCTTGAAAATCATTGGGAAAAACTTGTAAAATAAGTGGAAAATTCATATAAAAAAAATAATAAAAAGAAATGTTATTTTCTCTCCTTAAAGAGTTTACGACATGACATTTTTTATTGGTCCTTTGGGTCAAGCATCATTTTAAACCCTTAAAAAAAAATTCAGACCACAATATGAAAAAGTGAGAGATAAAAGCAAAACCCACCTAATTGAGAATTTGCGCGATTGTTACGAGTTGTGACTTGAACCCGATGTATTTAACATGGGAAATGCCAACTGTGACGTCAGAAACAGCCCCTGCCAGCAGCGGCCAACAATGTCCCTTGCCAAGCCCAAATAAGCTGTTCGGGATACAAAATAATTTTTTTAAAGGTGTTCTGAAAACTTTAAAAAATAAATAAAAATTATTTAGACCATTTTAAGGAGTGGCGAAAATAATTCAGCTATAAAATATCTGACGTCGTAAACCCTTTAAAAATGACAAAATACAATAATTTTGCACTATGGAAATCCATTCTATCATCATACATATATACATATATTTATATATTTTACAAAATAAATGTATTCTTTCATATCCCGTAATATGATGTAAAAATAGACGGATGTCAACATCTCATAAACTTTAAAAAAAAAAAATACTATAAAATGAAGGCACATATTAAGTTAACGATGATAAATAGTGTAAAAATCTGTATTTTTAAACACCCCCCATTATTATTTAAATAATCATCATAATGGAACACTTTAACATTGTCAGTGCTGGTCCCCCACGGATTGCTGCCATCATCAAAAAACATGGGACAATCGTCACCTAAAAATATAAAAATAATTTTTGAATTAATTAAAATTAAATAAAAATATGAAATTTTACGTTCGCGTTCGTATTCCGTCATGTAAATGGCAGTGGATGCGCCTTCGGAGAAATTGGAGCTGTCGACGCGTTGGTTGGTGTTGCAGTAGTCGCCGACGCCGTACGACATCATTACGCTGTTAAGATCGGCTCTTTGATAAACCCAGCACCTAAAGCGATTGAATGCGTCTTCTTCGTCCGTTGTGATTAAATATGAGCGGAGATTTTCTTTCCAGAAGCCAACGCAACTCATGATGTAATCAGGATCACCTAGAATAAATGATAAGTCAATAATTGTCAAGACTCAACAGGTGCATTGTTATAAAAGGTTTAACATCCTAGTTTTAAAATTGCTTGATTTTTTTAAAACCAGAATTCATAAATTAATGCAAATTTATATAGAAAAATACATCAATTTCACATTTTTGTAACACATAAATGCAGTTTAAAAATGCGAAAATACATTTGGTAGATGCAAAAACACATTTACAGGACAAAAACGCTTACATAGCCACAAAAATAGTTATTATATTCTTTTTGGCATAAAATGCACGTTTTTAGACATGCTGATGCACTTTTAAGAGCACACATTGGCCAGTTTTATGTCTAAAACTTAAGGCCAGTTTTATGTCTAAAACTTAAGGCCAGTTTTATGTCTAAAACTTAAATAATGCCTATTTTTACGTGAATTTTTTGTAAGTAGCAACAAACACTTAATGGTAATACCGAATTATCTTACCCATTAGTTGTTTGGTACTTTAAATCAAAAACCAACATCTGTCGTTGTTTTTGTCCTTATGCACCTATAGGGCTCTTGCAGCATGTGATTGTGCAAAGCATGCTGGGATAGGGTTGCTAGGCAACTAAGGCAAACATATTTTGTCAGCCATCTTGGATAGCAAGTGTAATTCAAATAACACAAAATCATACACTTAAAAATTCATATAAAATCACTGGAACGAGCTACAGGTTTGATTTTTTTTTAAAATGTAGCCAAAGTATTGCTACACTTGGGCAAATTTATTTCAAACCTCTGTCTCCATTAGTTTTTTAGTAAACAGGCCAAAACCGGGACCTTAGAATATAAAAACAAGTTTGAAAATTCATATAAAATCACTGGAACGAGCTACAGGTTTGATTTTTTTTTAAATGTAGTCAAAGTATTGTTACATTTGGGCAAATTTATTTCAAACTTTTATCTCCATTAGTTTTTTAGTAAACAGACTTAAACCGAAACCTTAGAACACAAAAGCAAGTTTGAAAATTCGATGTTGGAGCCCAGTCAACATTGTTTTCATCCTCCGACTTTGCTTTTATCCCAATTTGACAAAAATATTAAGTCATATTAACAATTAACAGTTACAAAGTGATCTGAACAGACCTGCCAAAAAATGCTCTGTCTTTCTATCTATGCTTGCAAGCCAAGCTGTCCTCCTTATGGTTGTAAGTTCTTTTATATGTGGGTCTAAATGTAATTGCACTTTTGGAATTCTAAAATAGGATTTGGTTTTTTCCCTATTTTTTCTGTTAAAACAATCGCGGATTCAACAAAACGCCATAATAAGTGTCTGTTTATTAAAAATCTAATAGAAATAGAGGTTTGAAATAAATTTGTCCAAATGTAGTAATACCTTGGCTACATTTAAAAAAAAATCAAACCTGTAGCTCGTTCCAGTAATTTTTTATGAATGTTTTAATGTTCGAATTTTCTGGTTTTAGTGTTTAAGGTTCCGAATTTGGTATTTTTATTAAAAAACTAATGGAGATAGAGGTTTGAAATAAATTTGTCCAAATGTAGTAATACCTTGGCTACATTTTAAAAAAAAAATCAAACCTGTAGCTCGTTCCTATGATTTTATATTAATTTTTAAGTGGTAAAGTCAATGCTATTTGCTATCCAACATGCTATCCAACATGGATGCCAATAGTGCAACCTTGAAATGACGTCATTGTATGACGCGTAATGCAAGAGCCCTATTGATAATAGCTGCATTCAATTCATGTCATAAACTCGTAATCCAATTCTTAAAATTCTTTCATTATCAAAACCGGAAATTGACGCTTTTTACGTCATCCAACTGATAATCCAATTCTACAGAATTTCTGCATAATCCACATGTGGCGAGGATTATGAGAATTGAAATCCATTTGTTCAGGCAGCCATCTTGGATTTAGCAATAGCAGTATAATTAGATTGTACATAATCGAGATGAATTGAACATAGCTAAACTCTATCCAACAATTCGAGCACGAAACTGAAAAGTGAACTTTTTGCATTATATATGGTATCTTAATTTAATCCTCTAGTCATGCCGAGTCGAAAAATTATTGTTTTGTAGCCAAAAAATGTGCGTAACAATACAAAAACCCAATTGTAAATAATTTTTATAAATATTTTACAAGCGTTTTCGTTTATTAACAATGGCATTTTTGGACTATAAATTAGAGACGTGCGCCGTCCAATTTTTGTCGGCGGCTGCCAGGTTCGGCTTGCTGCGGCTGGCCCTCGGCTAATCACCAACAAAGGGCGGCTGTCGGCTTAGCCGATTAAATGACAATAGAGACTTTGCTTTTTTTTAAAATTTAATTAATTACCCAAAAAAGATATTGTTAAAAACTTTACAACAGTATCTTTTTTTGGATTCTCGTAATGAATTAAATTTTGTACAAAAAACCCAAAGTCTCTAATAATATTTGATTTTTGGTAACAGTAGACGGTATGTTTACGTCGTGTTCATGACGTAAACGTACTGTCTACTGTCTATATATTACTGCCATTTGGTGATTTACGCAGTGAATCATTCACGGCGCGAATCATCATACAGCGGCCAGCCGCCAGCCGGCTTAAAATAGACAAATTTTCGGCGGCTGCGGCTGACAAAGTTGCCACCAGGGGCAGCAAGTCACGGCGGCGGCTTTGTTTAAGCCGACCAGCCGCCGAGCCGTCTCGGCTTAGCCGAATCGGCGCACACCTCTACTACAAATCAATGATTTTTTGACTCGGCTCAACTACAGGATTAAATAATATAATAATTAAATAAGATACCACAATTGACAATATATACTTTCAGTTTCAGTGCAATGCATAGGTCATTAACCAATGGGAGTTTCGTGCACGAATTGTTAAATAGAGTATATTGATACCATTTATCAAAATAAAACAAAATTACTGTATATATCGACAGGTCGGCCCAAATAATCCACAGACAAGCAGTAATTAGCATCGATCAAAATCTGTCTTTGATCGCTGTCACAGACTGAGAAATCCGATATATTTTCCTTGCAATAAACATTAGGTCGCGGTGACTGCGTAATTCCACCTCGAATTCGCGTTGCGAATGGAATATCGCCTCGTTGATCGAACTTGAATTTCCCAGCGATCGGACAACGAATCGGTATTGGATCCTTCACTAAAAATAAGAATAAATAATTTAAAAAATGTACCAAAAAAAAATTTAATGTTTTGATTACGTATCATGATGCTGTAGCTCCAATCGATTTTATTCGGAAAGGAGACCCACGAACAAACAGTGTGAAAGCGATTAATCCACATAGCGTTTCCTTTTCTGAATCGAATGATGTTGTGATGTCGGGCCAGGAATTCATAACATATGTAATCCTTTTGACTGTAAAGAAATAAATTTTGTATAAAAAAAAATTAAATCTGTCCACAATTCCACATCCATTTCGATTACCGTATATACTCGAGTATATACTATTACCATAAATCGCAAAATTTTAGACAAAATCTGTGTTCTTTTTTAAAGGGTTGGGGGCGACTTATATATGCACTCATATACAGAAAATTATGCTTGAAAATGATCAAATTTGTATCAATTTAGAAATTTATTTCGTCAATTTTGTTTAATTTAGCATAAAAATGGTCGATTTTGTTTAAATTTAGCATAAAAATGGTCAATTTTGTTTAAATTTAGCTTAAAAATGGTCAATTTTGTTTAAATTTAGCATAAAAATGGTCAATTTTGTTTAAATTTAGCTTAAAAATGGTCAATTTTGTTTAAATTTAGCATAAAAATGGTCAATTTTGTTTAAATTTAGCATAAAAATGGTCAATTTTGTTTAAATTTAGCATAAAAATGGTCAATTTTGTTTAAATTTAGCATAAAAATGGTCAATTTTGTTTAAATTTAGCATAAAAATGGTCAATTTTGTTTAAATTTGGCTTGGACATTTTAAGAAATTTACCATTTTTAAGCCAAATTTAAACAAAAATGGCCATTAATAAGTGAAATTTAAATAAAAATGTAGTTAATAAAGTTACCCGCGACTTATACATGCGGGTCAAAGAATTTGGACGATTTTCAAGGCTATACAGTATTGAAATTGAAATTACCATCCATCAACGCCTAATCTGGCCAACATGTATCTGGTTCCCCTCTGTTCTTGACACACGTAAATATGCCTTCTGTATCGATAAGTATCCGGATGCCATGTTTCTATGATGTGGGTTGTGTTCATAACAACCTCAGCATCAATATTTGCAGTGTTGATCCACGAACCGGTGAAGTTTTGCGGGAAATTACAACCAGGAATGACAACTTCAGCTTTGGCGGGTGTCAAATGAAGACGTTCAGGACTTTCTTGTGGTGTTTTGAGCACGCTGCAATCAGGTGTGATTGAAATTCCTAAGTATAAATCGTCGTCACGATTTTTCAACTACAAAAAAAAGGAAAATTAAAAACACTTAATAAGAACTAAAAAAAAATTAATTTACGCTCATAAATCTACTTCATAGCGCCTAAATAAACACTTAAGACCTTTTAACGCAGTTTTTACATTCGTGCAAATCAGCAATTTCATGTCCAAATCAGCAATTTTATGTCCAACTCAGCAATTTTATGTCCAAATCAGCCATTTTATGACCAAATCAGCAATTTTATGACCAAATCAGCAATTTTATGTGCAAATCTACAATTTTACGTGCATAAATGTACAAACGTAAATATTCATTTTTAAGACTGATCGTAATTCTTGCGTGTGAAAATGATTTTTAAGTGTGAAAGTGCATTTTTAAATGTAAAGATTCATTTTTGTGTGTGAAAATGCATTTTTAAGTGTGAAAATGCATTTTTAAGTGTGAAAATGCATTTTTAAGTGTGAAAATGCATTTTTAAGTGTGAAAATGCATTTTTAAGTGTGAAAATGCATTTTTAAGTGTAAATTTGGAGCCGAAATGGATGTATTTCTTAGTCCAAAACCATTATACGTACAAAACATCGATATTTTTCCTCTTTCCGGGACTCTTTCGAATTTACCGCCGCAAAATAATGGTTCTTGTCAACAAACCAATCGCCCAAACAACTGTAATAAACATCCGCATCGAGAGTCTTATCCATCCCATCACATTTCTTGTAATTTATAATAAACTGTTGATTTTCAATATTAAACTGAGTGCCAGGAGTCTGGCACGACGTAATATTCGCTTCCCGATTCGAACACTCGCCGGTAAACATATCTCGACGTTGATAGGCGAAATGCCAAACTCCTTCCAAACTCGAGCGGCAATTCAACGGAGTTGGATTCTCGTTAAACATGGTTATCATGTTGTGTGTTGAATCCAAGTTTTTACAAACTTCGGCTAGAGTTGGCGCAGTACCGAACGGCAAATTGATACATTCAGCTATAAAACAAACATAAAAATTATCAAACCTAAATGTAGAAATAAAGAATGAAAAATTTGTCGACAAATTAAAAATTTCAATGAGATACAATAAAAATTGCATGAAATTCCCACTAGAAATGACAAAATTCCATAAAATTCCCACTAGAAATCGAAAATTCCAAAAAATTCCCACTTCATTTCCAAAACATTGTGAGAAACTCCCATTGGCTAGATTCTTTTCCCGGAGATTTTCCCCTGCACTTAAAATAGTTTGAAAAACTACCATAAAGGGCATAAACAAACATAAACGAACTATAAACGATTATAAAAACAACCATATATGGTAGTATATTATAGTTATTTGTATTAATGTGCAAGCAAACAGGCTCTAGCCAATGAGAGTTTCTCGTAATGTATTGGAAATAGAGTTTAGAAATGGCAAATTTCAATTACATTTCCATTGGAAATGGCAAATGTCAATGAATTTTTCATTAGAAATGTAAATTTGAATTAAATTTCCATTGGAAATGTAAATTTGAATTAAACTTCCATTGGAAATGTAAATTTAAATTAAATTTCCATCGGAAACGTAAAAATTTCCATTAGAAATAACCAATTTCAATTAAATTTCAATTTGAAATGAGCAAATTCAAAATCCTATGAAAAAAATCACAAATTGCAATCAAACTACAAAAATATCAAAAAATTAAAAATTCACATTTATATTTCAACAAAATTTCCATATACAAATTAAATCATAGAATTGTTTATACTTTCTAGTTTCTCCACGAGATTAAAAGTTCGAACCAATATCCTCACACATGAGTAACAATTGTCCGTTTGGAAAACAAACGTGAAATTATCATTGTTCGTGTTCCGAATATCTAAACACGTTCCCCTGTGTGACATAGAGTTGGAGTCAAATTCGGTGACTGTATTAACGCCGTTTTCCCTCGAAAACCAGTGGCCTTGTATAACGGACGGAATTCGGCAAGTGTATTCTGCTGTAAATAACCAAAATAAACACCTAACTTAATTAACTTGATATTTGTTGTGTAAAGTGAATTAGCTCACCTGATATTGATAACGATAACGATATCCACAGAAACGAGATAGTGGATAAATATAACAAGCTGCCCCGCACCATTTTTTTGCCTTTAGAATCTAACAGGTGTGTGGTTCTGCTGCTAATTTTACTTCTGTAGAACAGGAAAAAGAATTTTCGAGAAAATCAGTAACTAAAGAAAGCCCGATACTCTGTGCTGAGCTAAAATCACGTGATAACTACGAGCCAATCTGTTGAAGTAACAGATTTGAAAGCGAAAATAACCGCCTTTTTAAAAAAAATAAGACAAACGTTTTAGTTATATTCACAAATAATAGACCACCATTTTTATTGTTTAATCTTTATATATGGTGGCATAATATACATGATAAGAAAATTTCATTTAATTTATGTTTATGTACAAAATTCATTTGTCTTGTCAAAATTTCACATATTTGACTGGAATTTGATGGAATTATTATAAATCTGAGCTGGAAACGACTGCTTAGTTGAACTAAGAGTTGATGTCATCTATAATTTCATTATTCTTTGAAATCTGGATCTCTTTTAGCTTCTTAGACAAACGGTCGAAAACTTTCCATTCAACAATGCAAAAACTTAGTGTACCACAAGTTCCTGTGAAAATTAAAATGGCTATGTGCCAATGTAATTGCAAATAAAGGCTGTAGATGAATATAGCTGTTGCTCCTAAAGACTGGAAATAAAATTCAAACGATATATAAACATTTTTAAGCATAAAATTAAAAATTATAAAAATTGACATTTTTATGCACAAAATTGCATTTTAAGCACAAAATTGATTTT
>JH430577.1:63998-80437 GCA_000239455.1 Strigamia maritima | reverse complement strand
GGGGATTTTGTGATTTTGTGATTTATCGAAATTTCATGGTTTTTGTCAAAATTTCATGGTTTTTATCGAAATTTCATGGTTTTTATAGACTCTTTTTCCTTTTTAGCATTTTTAAAATAGTCTATTTGGATTACCAAATAAGAATTATTTTAATTTTAATTTTAATTTTAATTTTTAATTTTAAATTATTGATTCATTTATGTAGGTTATTAAAACATAAGCTCGTTCATGCTAACTACAAGCACCTGGGGTCGGTTTGTATTACTACCGTAGTAATATTAATAGTTTTTATGACTTCAATTCATTCCACTAGAAAAGCTCAAACGCAGGAAATTATTTTACTTTTTTTTCTATTTTTTTTTTTTTTTTTTTTTTTTTTTTGTAATTATTTCGACTACTCGACGAGTACTCGAGAAAATCGAGTACTCGATACTCGGTACTCGACTTTTTCGAAAGTCGAGTAAAATGGAAACCCTAGGTAGTTCCCGGAAAAACTGTGGTAGTTCCCGGAAAAACTGTGGTAGTTCCCGGAAAAACTGTAGTAGTTCCCGGAAAAACTGTGGTAGTTCCCGGAAAAACTGTGGTAGTTCCCCGAGGTAAAACTGTGGTAGTTCCCGTTAGTAAGTAAAGTATTAAGGGAAACTGATTAACTTTTGCTACAATATACAAATTTAGTGTCTATTGTCTGCTAGAAGACACGTAGAATTGTAGGAATTTCTTTAATACAGTACATGCTGTTCGGTCCAGACATAGGCAGGTCCCAGAAATGTGTCCGGTGTGCAGACGATTAAGCCCACAGAGATGCCATTAACACGAATTTTCGTACGTCTGGACCAGGGACGAGTGCAGAATTTTGTTCGGACAATACAGCTGTCCGGACCGCACAGCATATACTGTAATTATATTTACCTAGAATTTCTCCAACGCCAATAAAAATTCCATTCAAACCAATTAAAGAATTTGCATTTGATCCAAACTGTTGTGTAAAACTAACAGCAGATCCATAAACTCCACTAAAAAAACCTAATTCAATTCCTAAATAATAAAAAAAATTAGTACATCATAGATTAACATCACTTCCAATTCATACCCGTATAAAAAAATGTGATTGATAAAAGAATCATATCTTTTGATAAAAACAGATGGAATGATTTTTCTGAAAATAGTAGATCATTTGATTAAAACCAATTTTTTTTATTATATACAGTTTTAAAGTATAAACTTACTTAATGCTTCAATAGGTTTATCTCCTAAGTTTTCAACAAGATCAGCACTAGGAGGTAATTCCGATTTTACAGACCGGAATAAAAACATGACCCCGAAACCAATACATCCCACTGCGAGCAATACTATGAAAACAGTACGCCTGATATCGGCGTCAAGATGAACCGTATTTGAAAATTTTAAATAAACGAATAAATTTCCAAATAAAAGACTAAATAATAAAAATAGACATTAAAATTTGGAGTGTAAAAATTATTATGAATGTTTTTTTTTATAAATACCTAGACTGTAACATCGCCCAGAAAATGCCGCTATTGCGGCCCATGGTTTCTGAGTTAGAGTTTATTGTAAGAAAATTTCCTTGACCGGTCCACAAACCTAGGAAAACATAAAAAGTAAATTACGTTTATTCAATAAATAATAAGATTAAAAAATCAATGGTTTTAATGTTCTCATCACATCCGTACTTGATGAAAAACATACAGCCCAGACTCCATTGGAGCCAGCGCCAGGTCTTGAACCCAGATCCCCCAATTGCCAGTTGGGTGCTTTACCATTAAGCTACCTGGAACTCCAACTGAATCTGAGACTGAATGTTATATATTCACCACTTCGATAAATAATATAAATAATTAAAATGGCATTTTGTGTAAATTGTAATTTACAAAAAGAAATTATTTTTTTTTATTTTTTCTTTGAAGAATGTAAACAACAACAATTTTTTAAGAATTAAAACTGGTTTTTGTAAACTCATGTTTTAAAATCTAAAACTGTACTAATATCTTGACTCTTGAGCTAACAAGAAAATCCGGTCACAGTTTACATGCTGCACACAGGCGGAAATATTTTGAATGTACAAGCAAACCTGTTTGTGTTTTTTAATCATAATTATGACCAGAATCTCCTAGTTTGTTGGAACTTGGAAATAATTAACATTTTCATTTTCATTTTTTTTTTTTTTTAGATATGTCATTAGGGAACATATTATAATTAAATGTTATTTTATTACCATTTCTTTCCATCTCCTTCGAACAATTTTTTAGAAAGTGGATATGAAGTATTGATGAATAAAATTAAGTTTTGGAAGAAGGAGAGAAGGATTGTAAATTTTTTAAGGCACTAAGTGAATTTTAAGAAATTTCTAATATAAAAAATGGCATTTTTAAGAAGAAAAAAAAAAGTGAATTTTGAGAGAAAAAAATGTTTAGTAAAAAAAAAAAAAAAATGAATTATTAGGATTGATTACTAAAATCATAAAAGAAAAGAGAAATTGAATTACCGTCATGCTGGATTCTCACTTGCGGTAAAATCATGCGATTTTATTGCGTTTTGCCATTTTTTAAAACGTAACTTGCCTCAAAATTGCGGTATTTTTAAAATTGAAAATTTTTCTAGGTTCTCACATGCAGCAAAATCACAGAAAAACCTTGAAAAATTTTTAATTTTTAAAATAGCGCAATTTTGACGTCAGTTTTTCTCGCAGAATTCGTGCGGAAAAATCGCAAGTGAGAACCCAGCTTAATAGGAGAAATTTAAAATTGAATTTTATATCAAAAGAAAAATTTAAATAAACCCCGAGAAAACTTACATGCTGCACCTAGACCGACCAAAGCCGAAGTAATATACAGTAACCACGTCTGGGGATATAAAAACGATGCAATAAATAATCTAAAAAAATTACAAAACAAAATTATGTTTAAATCATAATGACACTAATTTAAAAAAATATACAAATATGTAACAGCTCCTCCAATCATTGCAAACTTCGGCCCAGTGAAACTCAGCACAGATGGCGCCGCCCAATTCGCCACTGCTAAAACTCCATATATTATAGCCAAACTACAAAAAAAAAAAAAAATAAAAATAAAAAAAAAAAAAAATTACTTTAAGGAAATAAAACACTAATTCTAGTCTATCATGATCTAATAATTTATGTCAATACCAAATGACATATATAGGCCAAATATTTCTCTCTAATCAATTAATATCAGTGCAAAACTTTCCAAAACCGATTCCACTAACAAATAATGTTAACAAAAAATGATAACCACAAATATCTGCTCTAAAAACTTATAATTAATTAATTAATATGCAGGAATTCAGGGCCATCAACTATCCCCCCCCCCCAAAAAAAAAATTGACAGAATATTATACCTAGTATAACCATCACCCTTAAAACTTGGATCATCTTTTTTGACACTATCCAGCACTGTTTTCTGCAAAAATAAAAATAAATAAATAAATCATAAATAATTATTTTGAATCCGAAAAATATACCTCAATTATACTCATGGTCTGGAATGCAGTAAATAAAAGCATGAAAGCTAGTCCCATTAAAATAACATTATAGAATTTTACATCAAATCTTATTGGATGCATTTTGGCAACAGTGGTAGAAGTTTGAAGCACAGAGGATATTGTTTTTGCTGTTGGGTAGTTTTTCACATCAGGCCGGCGAGTGGAAAAGAAACATGAGGGTTACATCGAGGTATGATAAGAGGAATCATGTGATTTCTGGCTTTAGGGCACGAAAGAAACGTGTTGAAATGAGGTTATAATTTCACTGATCCAGCAGTGCTCCATCATATCCGTTTTTTATTTTGAGATTTGTTCTGTGTGTAGATTGGTTGTTTTCTAGTGTAGTTGTGGGAGGCGGAAGATGTCACATAAGATTCAAAAGTCAAAGAGAAACTGAAATTTAAGTAATATCTTAATTTATTTCTGAAATTTCATAATTTTTTTTTGGCAAACTTGAACCATTTTTGGCACATAATTAAATTGTAAAATTTCATTCCTATTTCAACAAATATATTTCCTTCTTTCTGCAAGAATTGATAAAGAGGTTAAAACTTGGAAGTGTGAAATTATTTAATTAAATATTACAAGATATCTCCTTGCATAAGAGATCACTTTTCACAAAGATATAAGATCTTTGATCAAGAATTACAAATTTATACAACCTTGCAATATCAAGCATACAATACATAATATAAGTATATTTTATCTGATTACATCTGAATAAACACCAAAATCACGAAACTTACCTGTAATTTGGGTCAGATCTATGCAACCAACCACTTATTAAATTAACATGTCAAATATCATTTCACTTACATTTTGCTGCTTCGTTTCCCCCATTTTAAACTTTTTTTTTAAAAGGATTTTTTTTTATCCTCTACCTACCCTGCTATACCATTTATCCAATTATCTATTATTACCTCACCCAGGTTCCATTTTTTTATGCTGGCAGTAAAAAAAAAAAAAAAAAAAAAAAAAAACTACAACGTAGAAGTCTCCAACCCCCTGCATCTGAAATCACAACAACGTGAGCAACCTGCTCTTTAGATACACATCAAATCAACCAGCTGTTCTTTCCAACATCCCATTTGTATCATATAAAACAAACTGTATATTTAAAAAAAAAACACTATGTTTACACTTCATAATGTATAAACAGAGAGCAGGTGATAGTTATAGATATCAAATATTAAAAAAATCTCAAGAGTTTGAAAATGATAATTGTAAAGTATAAAAGTGCATTGTATCGAAAGTGTATATTGTAGTATCTCATTTTAATCGCCTGTTCGAGCTGAGTCGAAAAATTATTGTTTCGTAACCCAAAAACATGGTTGCCATTGTTAACAAATGAAAATTCTAGCAAAATAATATAAATTTTTATTTTTATTCGCTTTTTTGTATTGTTGCGCACATTTTTTGACTACGAAACAATGATTTTTCAACTCAGCTCGAACAGGCGATTAAAATGAGATGCAACAATATATACTTTCGATACAATGCATTTCTCAGAGATGATAAAAAGGATCATGCAGAAGCTAAAATAAATGATGGGGGCTCCAAATGGGAGGGTCCCCGAGGCGGGGGATCATGATTGGCACTATACAACCCACCAAAACATCCGTGACGTCAATTCGGCACGTGCCAAAGAAAGCTGAGAGACCGAGGGGGAAGCAAACATTTATCATAAACGGATGGGAACTCGCCGTTAGAGCACGTGTCGGGCACGAGTCAGCCTGCGGGAGGCATCCGATGGGCATCCGGACTCAAAGATGAACTCCCCGGGAGAGAAAACTTCAACGTTCGACGAAAATGATGAGACGGATGAAAAGAGGAAAAAGAAGAAATCGCGACCTCGCGCGCTGGCGCGTGGGAAAAGAGTTCGACGCGTCAAAGCGAATGATCGGGAGAGAAATCGCATGCACATGCTCAATGACGCTTTGGATCGACTACGAACTGTGTTGCCGAGTTCTCCCGAGGATACGAAACTGACTAAAATTGAAACTTTGAGATTCGCGCATAATTATATTTGGACTTTGAGTGAAACATTGAAGATATGCGAGCCCGGGAGTTGCGCGACTTCCCTGCCGCTCATGCAGCGTGATTTCCGCACGGAGATGTTGAGTTCGACGGATAATGAAGATTCAGTGAGTGTGTGCAACAATGAATTGTTTTTCACGGATTCGGATAGTACGGAGTTGCGTAAGGAACAATTTATTTAATCATATGTGCCTTAGAAATTATGTACTTGTACATTTTTTAAATTTTTTAAATATTTAAAATATGAGGATATACTACGGAATAGCACGAGGGGCAATTTATTTATTTATTCAAAAATCCCTTTTTTTGTATTTATTTATTTATTTATTTATTATTTTTTTTCATAATATTTATTATGTACATTATTTATTTTGTATTTTTTTTATATATAAAAATAAATAAATTTTTTAATATATTATAATAAAAGAACAAAAAAAAATTGGCTCAATCCGGGTTCCGTCCAAAAACACGAAGCTTAAAAACGGATCTCGCATATCTCCGCCCCCCTTTTACCAACACAAAAGCATCTAAAAATTAACAAAACTGATGCTTTTATTCTCCCTTGCAAGCCTCAATGCCGATTAGAAGTGCGAATGGTGCCCCCCGACCACCGGCTAATGGGGGAAGAACCCGAGGGGAAGACAAGTACACGCGCCATCACCTGCTCAATCGCAACAGGCGAGAAAATATACAACTAATTTACTCGTAAAATTCGTAAAATTCATTTCCTTAACAAAAAAAAATCGTAGAAATAAAGAAGGAAGTGGATTACAAGTGTTGAAAAGGTTAAAAATGGGATTACACACGTATATTCATTCATTACAGCTCCATGGCGACGAATGACGTCATTAATCCACGACCAGATGGCCAGCGCCTCTCATTTGAATGCGATTTCCGATTTGTTCGTTCTTTATGGTTCGTTCTTGGGTGAGAAGGGGGAGCATTATAACCCCCCGGGCTCCCTCAGTGGGAGCAGATGGCTCATAATGTGAAAGAAATTTTTATTTTTATTATTTTTTTTTGTTAATAAATTTTATTAATTAAAATGGTGTAGATTATAAAAATGGCGTTATTAGGTGATGATATGAGTTTTGTAACTGACGCTGGTTTCGACACGGTGGACTGAGGTGCTGAAAGAGCGGAGGCGGACTTGTTCGGAGTTGGAGATGAAACTTGTGGGTGCATCGCTCCAATCGTCTCCTGTGAGGGTTGAGTGGTTGGTATAGACGTGTAGATCGAATGAACCTAAGAAATGGAAAATTAGTTTAATGGAATTTTGAAATGTTAAAAATGAAAGTTCTATGTTTTAAATATCATATAAATGTATTTTTAACATGTAATGAAAATCAAAATTTATTTTTTCTATTAAAAATTGCAGATTTTGCAAATTAATTATAGATTTTGCATAAATATTGCACATTTTGCACAAAAATTGTGCTTTTTGCACAAAAATTGCCCATTTTGCCCAAAAATTGCCCATTTTGCCCAAAAATTGCCCATTTTGCCCAAAAATTGCACATTTTGCACAAACATTGCACATTTTGCATTTAAAATCGCGATAAAATGCTTATTTTAAAATGAATTAAATCAAAAATTCATTTTTACATTAAAAAACACACTTTTTTTAAAGACTGAATTTGTAGTTTGTTTAAAGTCTTAGAAATGCATTGTTTTATTTTTAAAAGATATAAATCTGTACTTTATCCATTAAAAACTGAAATTTAAAATTAATAATCACATTTTACATTAGAAAATGCGTATTTTATAATTTAAAAAAAAAAAAAAAAAAGAAATTAAGAAATCAGATTTTACATTTAAAATAGAGTTCTAACATTTAAAAAATGCAGTTATTACTCTTAAATTGCAGGTTTTTAATTTAATTTAATTTAATTGAAAAATGCAATGCAGTTATTAGTCCTAAAATGCAGTTTAAAAGTGATTAAATATACAAAGAAACACTTCGCTTATCGAAATTCTCATTTAACCAACCAATAAAACGTTAAAAAACTCCTTACATGCGCAATCCAGCAGCGGCAGAAACGTAACACTAGCTGTAATCTGCCGAATAATCGCCCCTATCTCTTTATGAATATCAGAAATAGCTTTCTCCTTCCCACTCTTCTCATTATCATTTCCCTCCTCATATTCAACATTAAAATTCCACTTCTCCAGAACCTCTCCACTGTCCAAAGCGCTTATAACCAGCACCAACTTCTGCACGCATTTCGTATTTATCCAATCTAAACAAAAAAAAAAAAAATACAATTAATTCACATTAAACACACAAACATAAGAATAAATCACTCTTGATCCGTTCTAATATAACACTAAGGTAGTTTTTCAGCTCTTCATTCGTGGAAATCAAAATAGTCAAGCCATATTTCTGTACTCGACTGAACGTCTCCGGCGGGAAAATTCCGCGCTGATACAAAATACTGTTTATGCCATAATCTACATAACGACAAATAAAATATCAATATTAATATAGTATTCAGTTATTAAATTACATACGAAAAAATTCCGCCACGATTTCAGATGATCCTTTCAAAGTTATTGTGCTTCGGTTATCCGTTCCCGCCATTGCTCAAAATTATTTTCAGCGAATTTCAATAATCATACAAATTACGTCATTGATTGACTAAACTTTATTTACTTTATCATAGAATATGACGATTAAATTTAAATCTCAGATCCACGATTACTTTATTTAACGTCAACTTTTTTAATTGAAATATATATATATATATATGTCACTCTGGTGGCGTAATTTGAAATTTTTAAAAATGAAAGGGGAATTAAAGTACGGAAGTGGACATTAAACATTCCTGCAACGACAAGATAAATGGATTCAAGCATACACACACGTGAGTTTTAAGTATTTATAATATTTAATCATTTATGTCGTTCTGATGGGCCTAATGCACGCAGCGATCGAATTTATTATGCGATATTGCACTGACAAGTGAGCATCAACAGTCAAAATGGCGGATTCGAATAGTTTTATGTTGACTGCTGATCACGTTTAAAGTGGTTTAAGTTACTTATTTATTGGTTTATGAGTTGTGAATATTTTTTAGTTTCGATGGCGGTATATTTATGTGTGCTTCAGTTAATTTTAAATGTTTTTTAAAATGAAAAATGTTGACATTTTAAGGGAGAATTTTAGGGAGAATTTTAGGGAGTTGAGATAGTGAGGGCGCTGACACGTGATTTATCTATTTTTAAAATTTAAAAATTGATGATATTATTGATTGTCAGGTTAATGAATTTGGTGATTTTGTGTCGAATTTGTATGTTAAAATTATTAATTCGTCGTGTGTATTCGCCGCAGGTGAACAAATGTTAATCAGTAGAAGTTGCCTGCCCAGTTGGATAATGAATGTAATCTAATGAGCATTTTACAAGTTGCATAACAAAAATGTGAGAAAATAAAAAATTAAAAACAAAATTTTTACAATATATATGGAGTAAGCGCATTGTGAACAGAAAGCAGGTTTTACATGAAGAAAATATTACAAATACAGGTTTTACATGTAAAAACAAACAAAAATGTATGTTTTACTGCATTTTATTAAAAATTGGATGCACATTTTACATTTAAAATGCACATTTTACATTTAAAATGCACATTTTACATTTAAAATGCACATTTTACATTTAAAATGCACATTTTACATTTAAAATGCACATTTTACATTTAAAATGCACATTTTACATTTAAAATGCACATTTTACATTTAAAATGCACATTTTACATTTAAAATGCACATTTTACATTTAAAATGCACATTTTACATTTTAAAACATCAAAAGCACACATTTTCTCCAATTAAAAAATTAATTTTTTACACTAAAAATTTTTTTTTACATTATTTAATTTTTAAAAATAAAAATGCACACTTTACAGACCAAAAAAATGCTGTTATTACCTCAAGAATTTTCACGACTTTCCATTTTCCCATTTTAAAAACCCAACAACATAAAAACATCAATTACCTAGCACTTAGCAGCTGAACAGAGAATAATCGATAAAAGCTGTCCCGCTGCAAAAATCTAAAAAAATCCAGAACCCAAACCTCCAAACAAAAACCAACGAACAAAAACCAAAAAATAAAACATAAAGAAAAATTAAAAAAAACCAAACCCCAAATTTCCGGTAATAAATCCGACTATTTATCCGATCAATTCAAAACCAAATTGAGCGGAGTCGGGCAGCGCCGATCTACGCTGCGCTGCACTGCCGCAGTGAGTTGTTGTGAAGATGGCTCGCGACACCATTTATTTGTGTAATTTTCGTGTTTCTGTTGACGGCGAGTGGTTATGTCTGAAAGAACTAACTGACGTGCAATTTGCAGTTCCGCCGGACGACAGAATCGCCGAATCGAACGGTATTTTCCATTTTTAAATCGAAATTCATCGAATTTGATCGAAATTTGACATTTTTTTCCATTTTTTTTTTCGCTAGGTCACGATCCGATCCAAGTGGAAAGAACCAATTTACTCAACGTGTGCAAGCTGATCGTCAAGGAATTGATCGAGTCGTCGCTGAAACATGGACGGATGCTCGATTCCGATCACGTTCCACTTCAGCATTTCTTTATCGTGTTGGAGCACGTGATGAGACACGGATTGAAGCGTGAGAGATTGAGAAATTTGACGATAGGAGTTGGGTTTTGATGTTTTATTTATTTTTATTTTATTTTATTTTTTTTTGTAGCGAAGAAAGGATTGTTGGGGCCGAAGAAAGAGTTGTGGCATGTTGTGGAGATAATTGAGAAGTATGCGCAGGATGCGCATGATATAACAGCGAGTGTGAGACAGCTTCCAGCGGTCAAGTACGATACGAATTTGATGTTTTTCTTCAGGGTTGTAGCAAGAAAATTATGTTTCGGCATTTTAGTTAGCTCTTGATGATGTTTGCATTTTTAGGTGCGTTTTGCATTTGAAAGTGGAGTTTTTTACTAATAAATGCATTTTTTCACTAATAAATGCATTTTTTCACTAATAAATGCATTTTTTCACTAATAAATGCATTTTTTCACTAATAAATGCATTTTTTCACTAATAAATGCATTTTTCACTAATAAATGCATTTTTTCACTAATAAATGCATTTTTTCACTAATAAATGCATTTTTTCACTAATAAATGCAGTTTTGTGCCATAAATAACGCATTGTTGCAACCAATAAATGCATTACTGCACTTGATGTGTATTTTTATGCTTTCAAAGAAATCTTTTTTTATATAAAAAAGCATTTCAGCATTTGCAGCTCTATTTGAGCATCTTAAAAATGATTTTTATTAGACAAAAATGCATTTTTTTTAAAGTAAAAAGGGCACCTTAATGACCTTATGGCGACTTATTATCTTGCTATGTCTCTGATAGGTTATCTTTTTTATAATTATAATTAAATGAATTAATAAATATGAATTATTTCTAGAACTCCAGTTGGTCGTGCTCGAGCATGGTTACGTTTAGCTTTGATGCAGAAAAAGTTGGCGGATTATTTCAAGTGTCTTTTAGATAAAAGAGATGAATTGTTACTGTGAGTTTGATTTTTTTATTGTAGTATTATTTTACAATTTTTAATTTTTATTTTTTTTTAAAATGATTATGTAGGGAATTTTATGAAGAGAGTAGCATAATGATGTGCGAAGAAGCCATTGTAATCGGTGGGCTCTTGGTGGGACTTAATGTAATTGATTGTAACCTTTGCCTTAAAGAGGAGGACTTTGATTCTCCGGTATGTATAAAAGTATATATTAAAAAATGCCAATTTTAATTAAAAATTGCCAATTTTAATTAAAAATTGCCAATTTTAATTAAAAATTGCCAGTTTTAATTAAAAATTGCCAATTTTAATTAAAAATTGCCAATTTTAATTTAAAAATGCCAATGTTAATTTAAAAATGCCAATTTTAATTTAAAAATGCCAATGTTAATTAAAAAATGCCAATTTCAATTAAAAAATGCCAATTTTAATTAAAAAATACCAATTTTAATTAAAAAATGCCAATTTTAATTTAAAAATACCAATTTTAATTTAAAAGTTGCTAATTTTAATTTAAAAGTTGCTAATTCTTATTAAAATTACATTTTTTTGCAATTGGACAACTAATGTATTCTAAAATCGACAATTCTTGTTTATTTCAGCAAGGAATCATTGATTTCAGTTTATACTTACGCGATCCTAACTCGATTCTAATTCAAGAAGGGTGAGTACCCATCCTGAGTCAAACACCTAATCATTAAAACACTTCTATCCTTAGATCTGAACCAAATAACATGTCAACAGTACTCGATCAAAAGAATTACATTGAAGAACTAAACAGGCACTTAAAGTCAGTAATCATTAATCAATCATTAAATAAAAGAAATTACAACATTGAAATTAACCATCTTATGTTTTATATTTAGTGCAACAGTGACCAACTTACAAACCAAAGTAGAAAATTTCACCACGACCAACGCGCTCATGAAGGAGGATTTGGCAATTGCTAAAAATCACATTTTACAATTATCAGACGAGAACGAACGATTAAAACAACAACTCAGTTTTATTTTTTCACGACATGAAAACAAAACCGAAGTAAATATAAAATTTGGAGAGAAAGAGAAAGAGGGAGAGAATTAAGTTTATAGATACAAGCGGCAACTTAGGCCATACCCGTCATAAAATTTAGAAAAATTGCTGCATTCGTTAATGTCTTCGAGGGGCCTTGAAAAAAACAAAAGAAAACGAGAAATCCAACAATTCGTGCACGATACCGAAAAATGAACTTTTTTGAATTATACTGAAAGTATATATTGTGGTATCTTATTTTAATCCTCTACTCGAGCTGAGTCGAAAAATCATTGTTTCGTAGCCAAAAAATGTGCCCAACAATACAAAAACCCAAATGTAAATGATTTTTTAGAATATTTTATGACCGTTTTCGTGTGTTAACAATAGCATGCACATTTTTTAACTACGAAGTAATGATTTTTCGACTCAGCTCGAATAGAGGATTAAAATAAGACGCCACAATATATACTTTCAGTACAATGCATAGGCCATTAACCAATGGGAGCTTTGTGCACGAATTGTTAAATAGAGTTTAGAGCCCATTCAGGGCATTAACGTTTGCAGCAAATGTTCGAATTTTTTGTTTTATTAAATTTTTAATTCATCGAATATTTTCTAGGAAGGCAATGGCGATTCGCCACGAATCAATCTAGATGCAATGTACAACGAAATGAGCAAGAAATTATTGGAAGAAACGCAATGTCGTCTTGTGAGTCGATTGAAAAACCAATTAATCGATTGAAATTTAAATGGATTTAAATATTTATAAGGAGTTGGAAAAAGACATGCAGCAACAAAACGCAATGTACCTTGAAATGGAGACGGCCATGAAGCTTTTAGAAAAAGACATTCACGAAAAACAGGACACCGTGGTCACTTTAAGACGGCAGCTCGATGACATTAAATTAATTAATCTAGAGATGTTCAAGAAACTTCAAGTATAAATAAGAGATTTTTAGTGGTGCATTAAGGGGTCCCTGTTGATTTTACAGCAGTTGCGATATTTTAACATGTTTTGATGTAAAAATAACAGTATTGTAGATTTTTGGTGTAAAAATGCTTTTTTTTGCATGTTTTGGATGTAATAATGGCATGTTTGCATGTTTTTTTGGTGTATTAATGGCTTTTTTGTAGATTTACGTTTAAAAATGGCATTTTTGCATGTTTTGGATGTAAAAATGGCATTTTTTTGCATGTTTTGGATGTAAAAATAGCATTTTTTGCATGTTTTGGGTGTAAAATGGCATTTTTTGCATGTTTTGTGTGTAAAAATGGCATTTTTTTTGCATGTTTTTAGTGTAAAAATGGCATTTTTTGCATGTTTTGTGTGTAAAATGGCATTTTTTTGCATGTTTTGTGTGTAAAAATGGCATTTTTTTGCATGTTTTTGGTGTAAAAATGGCATTTTTTGCATGTTTTGTGTGTAAAAATGGCATTTTTTGCATGTTTTGGTGTAAAATGGCATTTTTGCATGTTTTTGGTGTAAAAATGGCATTTTTTTGCATGTTTTTAGTGTAAAAATGGCATTTTTCCAATTAAAAACTGCATTTTAATTAACTTGCAACTTCTCAATTTACACTTGGGCTCTCTACAAATACAAAAATTACATAATGCGCCATTGAATTTAATATTTTGAATCATAAAACATTTTATTGACTGTTATTGTGTTTTCAGGAATGCGAAACATCAATCAAACATAAAACCGACGCCATCGGCCGGCTGGAAGAGAAGAAAAATCAAATGGCGGAAAGAATCCAACAGTTAGAAGCGAAGTACGTAAGCTGTTCAAAATCTTCTGGTTAGTTTTGCAATGAATGATCGCCTAATGGAGCGATATTTCTGTATAAAAAAAAAACCAAAAAACAAAAAACAAAATATTGTTTTTGTTTTCCATGTGCTTGACTTGTGTTCAATGTACGTTTTACGTTGTAAAAATAAACTTCCTAATTTTTATTGCTTTTAGATTTAATTATAACAGAAAATAATAATTTATTAATAAAAAAAATATGGTGATTGTGTTTACTCGTCCAATTATAGTTTTTTTTTTTGTTTATTTATTTTTGTTTAGGGTTGCCAGGCGTTCGGGTTGTCCCGAGAAAGGTTTGTTGGGGTGTTTGATTGTCGTGGGTTAATGGCGAGCGTGTAAATTTATATGTCGGAAGAAATAATTGATTTTTGGTAGAAAGGTGATTTATGGAAAAGAAATTTGATTATTTAGGTTTTTTTTATTTTTTTTTATTTTTCTTATTTAAGTTTTTTTTTTTTTTTAGATGCTAATTTGATTTTTTCAAGAAAGATAATAAAATAAAATTTCAACTAAGATAAAAATTTTATTTTTATTTTTTCCAAGAAAGATAAAAAATTTGATTTTTTCAAGATAAAAAATTTGATTTTTCAAGATAAAAAATTTGATTTTTCAAGATAAAAAATTTGATTTTTCAAGATAAAAAATTTGATTTTTCAAGATAAAAATACGTGTAAAAAAATCCAAATTTTCTAAATTAGAAGATTTGGAATTTTTTGGGTAAAACCTGAAATTTTTTAAGTAAGTAAAACTTGAATTTCAGATTACAATTGAATAATTTTTCTTTTTTATAAACATAAAAATTAATTTTTTTAGTTATGTTCCATTCAATTTTTTTTAAAACAAAAACTGAATTCATTTTTTTTAAATCTATTTTAATATCCCTTACTACAAAATCGAAACCTGGCAACCCTAACCACTTTTATTTCCATTATTATTATCATTTACTTATTTCATTTTTTCATAAAAGACTTATTAAATTGGATCGCGACAAAACATCAAATGAAGACATCGCCAGAAAACTCGGCAAACAACTAGCAGAAAAAGACGCAAAAAGGTATCCCACCCACACACCCAACCCCCACCTCCCACACAAAAAACCCCCATCTAAAAAAATAAAAAAAATAATAACAAAAATTCGAAACAAAAATTTCAGAACTGCCATAGAAACCGATCTGAAAATAGAGCGCGAATGGCGGACCTCACTACTTGAATCCGTCGCAGCAGAAAAGGACAAAATGTGCGACCTTCAAGTTGAATTAGCCAAACTGAAAGTGACGAGCGATGAGTACGAAAAACTCAAATTCAAATACGACAAACTCCAGCGAACGTGCGACGAACACACGCAAACACTAGAAGAACTCGCTACCCACTTAGGAGAGTAGGTAAAACACGCCTCCATTTTGATTTAAAAATAACTTATTTCATTTTTATTAGGTCCAAATTAAAAATGGAAGATCTTAAAGAGTTCACGCGCACTCAGAAAGAAGCTGTTTGGTTGTCTGACAAAGAGGCGACTAACTGTCGGCAATGTAACAAGGAGTTTTCGATAGCACGCAGAAGAGTAATAAATTTTTAATTTTTTTTTTTTTTTTTTTTTAAATAATTTATTTATATAATTAATTATGGTAATAAAAATATTTTTGTGCAGCATCATTGCCGGCATTGCGGTGAAATCTTCTGCCATTCCTGCTCGGACACCACGATGCCACTGCCTTCGTCCGCCAAACCCGTTCGGGTGTGTGATTCGTGCCATACAGTATTGTTGCACCGATATCAAACGCAGTCGACCGCTTGATTAGATGTCTATTTTATTCAATTTTGTAAAATAAAAAAAAAATAAATATATATATATATATATATATATACATATATATAAATAAAATGCTTGGTTATGATTAATTGATTATACATTTATTTTAAGTCTATCGTATCATCTGTATGTGGTTCAATAAATTACTAAGATCTTCATTAGAATGTTGTATAATGCACATTAGCGACATTGCAAAGTACAGTCTGATAGAAAATATTTCTATTGAACATCAATTCGTCAAATGTAATTAAACTCTATCTAACAATTCGTGCACGAAACTAAGAAGCATTGTGCTTAAATTATATATTGTGGTATCTTATTTTAATCCTCTAGTCGAGCTGAGTTGAAAAATCATTAGGGGTATTCAGAAACTGTCGCATAAGTGCGCAAATGCATAAGTGTGAAAATGTGATTTCACACATGCGCACCGGAAGCCTTATAGGCTTCATGTTATGTTATGTGACTCACACGGACGACTCACACTCACACCCAAAGAGGTGCGCATAGTGCGTTTCACATGTGATTGCAAATGGTGGGCAGGCATAACTGCCTAGAACTAAAATTATGGTACCTCTTGCCTAGTATTAAAATTATATGGTACCAACAGTTATGGGTTTTAGTGTTACCTGGATCAATATGGCATCTCATTATTTTAGTACTAGGCATGTGGTACATTTTTTATAACTTTGGTATCAT